>JAZDUA010001590.1:0-47824 GCA_038098605.1 Gryllus longicercus | reverse complement strand
TCGCAGTAGTCACAGTAGTCGCAGTAGTCGCAGTAGGTCGCAGTAGTCGCAGTAGTAGCAGTAATCGCAATAGTCGCAGTAGTCGCAGTAGTCGCCGTAGTCGCCGTAGTCGCAGTAGTCGCAGTAGTCGCAGTAAACGCCGTAGTCGCAGTAGTCGCAGTAGTCGCAGTAGTCGCAGTAGTGGCAGTAGTCGCAGAAGTCGCAGTAGACGCAGTAGTCGCAGTAGTCTCAGTAGTCGCAGTAGTCGCAGTAGTCGCAGTAGTCGCAGTAGTCGCAGTAGACGCAGTAGTCGCAGTAGTCGCAGTAGTCGCAGTATCGCTGTAGTCGCAGTAGTCGCAGTAGTCGCAGGAGTCGCAGTATTCGCAGTAGTCGCAGTAGTCGTAGTAGTCGCAGTAGTCGCAGTAGTCGCAGTAGTCGCAGTAGTCGCAGTAGTCGCAGTAGTCGCAGTAGTCGCAGTAGTCGCAGTAGTCGCAGTAGTCGCACAATTCGCAGTAGTCGCAGTAGTGGCAGTAGTCGCAGAGGTCGCAGTAGTCGCAGTATGTTCACTAGTCGCAGTAGTCCGCAGTAGTCCGCAGTAGTCGCACTAGTCGCAGTAGTCTCAGTAGTCGGAGTAGTCGCACTAGTCGCAGTAGTCGCACTTGTCGCAGTAGTCGCACTAGTCGCAGTAGTCGCACTAGTCGCAGTAGTCGCATTAGTCGCAGTAGTCGCAGTAGTCGCAGTAGTCGAAGTAGTCACCGTAGTCGCCGTAGTCGCAGTAGTCCCAGTAGTCGCAGTAGTCGCAGTAGTCGCAGTAGTTGCAGTTGTCGCAGTAGTCGCAGTAGTCGCAGTAGTCGCAGTAGTCGCAGTAGTCGCAGTAGTCGCAGTAGTAGCAGTAGTCGCAGTAGTCGCAGTAAACGCCGTAGTCGCAGTAGTCGCAGTAGTCGCAGTAGTCGCAGTAGTCGCAGTAGTTGCAGTAGTCGCAGTAGTCGCAGTAGTCGCAGTAGTCGCAGTAGAAGCAGTAGTCGCAGTAGTCGTAGTCGCAGTAGTCGCAGTAGTGGCCGTAGTCGCCGTAGTCGCAGTAGTCGCATTAGTCGCAGTAGTCGCCGTAGTCGCAGTAGTCGCAGTAGTCGCCGTAGTCGCCCTAGTCGCAGTAGTCGCAGAAGTCGCCGTAGTCGCAGTAGTCGCAGTAGTCGCAGTAGTCGCAGTAGTTGCAGTAGTCGCCAGTAGTCGCAGTAATCGCAGTAGTCGCAGTAGTCGCAGTAGTCGCAGTAGTCGCAGTAGTCGCAGTAGTAGCAGTAGTCCCAGTAGTCGCGGTAGTCGCAGTAGTCGCAGTAGTCGCAGTAGTCGCAGTAGTCGCAGTAGTCGCAGTAGTCGCACAATTCGCAGTAGTCGCAGTAGTGGCAGTAGTCGCAGAGGGTCGCAGTAGTCGCAGTATGTTCACTAGTCGCAGTAGTCGCAGTAGTCGCAGTAGTCGCACTAGTCGCAGTAGTCTCAGTAGTCGGAGTAGTCGCACTAGTCGCAGTAGTCGCACTTGTCGCAGTAGTCGCACTAGTCGCAGTAGTCGCACTAGTCGCAGTAGTCGCATTAGTCGCAGTAGTCGCAGTAGTCGCAGTAGTCGAAGTAGTCACCCCGTAGTCGGCCGTAGTCGCAGTAGTCCCAGTAGTCGCAGTAGTCGCAGTAGTCGCAGTAGTTGCAGTTGTCGCAGTAGTCGCAGTAGTCGCAGTAGTCGCAGTAGTCGCAGTAGTCGCAGTAGTCGCAGTAGTAGCAGTAGTCGCAGTAGTCGCAGTAAACGCCGTAGTCGCAGTAGTCGCAGTAGTCGCAGTAGTCGCAGTAGTCGCAGTAGTTGCAGTAGTCGCAGTAGTCGCAGTAGTCGCAGTAGTCGCAGTAGAAGCAGTAGTCGCAGTAGTCGTAGTCGCAGTAGTCGCAGTAGTGGCCGTAGTCGCCGTAGTCGCAGTAGTTCGCATTAGTCGCAGTAGTCGCCGTAGTCGCAGTAGTCGCAGTAGTCGCCGTAGTCGCCCTAGTCGCAGTAGTCGCAGAAGTCGCCGTAGTCCGCAGTAGTCGCAGTAGTCGCAGTAGTCGCAGTAGTTGCAGTAGTCGCAGTAGTCGCAGTAATCGCAGTAGTCGCAGTAGTCGCAGTAGTCGCAGTAGTCGCAGTAGTCGCAGTAGTAGCAGTAGTCCCAGTAGTCGCAGTAGTCGCAGTAGTCGCAGTAGTCGCAGTAGTCGCAGTATTCGCAGTAAGTCGCAGTAGAGTCGCAGTAGTCGCAGTGGTCGCAGTAGTCGCAGTAGTCGCCATTGTCAATAGTCGCAGTAGTCGTCGTAGTCGCCGTAGTCGCAGTAGTCGCAGTAGTCGCCGTAGTCGCCGTAGTCGCAGTAGTCGCAGTAGTCGCCGTAGTCGCCGTAGTCGCAGTAGTCGCATTAGTCGCCGTAGTCGCAGTAGTTGCAGTAGTCGCAGTAGTCGCAGTAGTCGCAGTAGTCGCCGTAGTCGCCGTAGTCGCAGTAGTCACAGTAGTCGCAGTAGTCGCAGTAGTCGCAGTAGTCGCCGTAGTCGCCGTAAGTCGCAGTAGTCGCAGTAGTTGCAGTAGTCGCAGTAGTCGCAGTAGTCGCCGTAGTCGCAGTAAACGCCGTAGTCGCAGTAGTCGCAGTAGTCGCAGTAGTCGCAGTAGTCGCAGTAGTTGCAGTAGTCGCAGTAGTCCCAGTAGTCGCAGTAGTCGCAGTAGACGCAGTAGTCGCAGTAGTCGCAGTAGTCGCAGTATCGCTGTAGTCGCAGTAGTCGCAGTAGTCGCAGGAGTCGCAGTATTCGCAGTAGTCGCAGTAGTCGTAGTAGTCGCAGTAGTCGCAGTAGTCGCAGTAGTCGCAGTAGTCGCAGTAGTCGCAGTAGTCGCAGTAGTCGCAGTAGTCGCAGTAGTCGCAGTAGTCGCACAATTCGCAGTAGTCGCAGTAGTGGCAGTAGTCGCAGAGGTCGCAGTAGTCGCAGTATGTTCACTAGTCGCAGTAGTCGCAGTAGTCGCAGTAGTCGCACTAGTCGCAGTAGTCTCAGTAGTCGGAGTAGTCGCACTAGTCGCAGTAGTCGCACTTGTCGCAGTAGTCGCACTAGTCGCAGTAGTCGCACTAGTCGCAGTAGTCGCATTAGTCGCAGTAGTCGCAGTTAGTCGCAGTAGTCGAAGTAGTCACCGTAGTCGCCGTAGTCGCAGTAGTCCCAGTAGTCGCAGTAGTCGCAGTAGTCGCAGTAGTTGCAGTTGTCGCAGTAGTCGCAGTAGTCGCAGTAGTCGCAGTAGTCGCAGTAGTCGCAGTAGTCGCAGTAGTAGCAGTAGTCGCAGTAGTCGCAGTAAACGCCGTAGTCGCAGTAGTCGCAGTAGTCGCAGTAGTCGCAGTAGTCGCAGTAGTTGCAGTAGTCGCAGTAGTCGCAGTAGTCGCAGTAGTCGCAGTAGAAGCAGTAGTCGCAGTAGTCGTAGTCGCAGTAGTCGCAGTAGTGGCCGTAGTCGCCGTAGTCGCAGTAGTTGCATTAGTCGCAGTAGTCGCCGTAGTCGCAGTAGTCGCAGTAGTCGCCGTAGTCGCCCTAGTCGCAGTAGTCGCAGAAGTCGCCGTAGTCGCAGTAGTCGCAGTAGTCGCAGTAGTCGCAGTAGTTGCAGTAGTCGCAGTAGTCGCAGTAATCGCAGTAGTCGCAGTAGTCGCAGTAGTCGCAGTAGTCGCAGTAGTCGCAGTAGTAGCAGTAGTCCCAGTAGTCGCAGTAGTCGCAGTAGTCGCAGTAGTCGCAGTAGTCGCAGTAGTCGCAGTAGTCGCAGTAGTCGCACAATTCGCAGTAGTCGCAGTAGTGGCAGTAGTCGCAGAGGTCGCAGTAGTCGCAGTATGTTCACTAGTCGCAGTAGTCGCAGTAGTCGCAGTAGTCGCACTAGTCGCAGTAGTCTCAGTAGTCTGAGTAGTCGCACTAGTCGCAGTAGTCGCACTTGTCGCAGTAGTCGCACTAGTCGCAGTAGTCGCACTAGTCGCAGTAGTCGCATTAGTCGCAGTAGTCGCAGTAGTCGCAGTAGTCGAAGTAGTCACCGTAGTCGCCGTAGTCGCAGTAGTCCCAGTAGTCGCAGTAGTCGCAGTAGTCGCAGTAGTTGCAGTTGTCGCAGTAGTCGCAGTGTAGTCGCAGTAGTCGCAGTAGTCGCAGTAGTCGCAGTAGTAGCAGTAGTCGCAGTAGTCGCAGTAAACGCCGTAGTCGCCGTAGTCGCAGTAGTCGCAGTAGTTGCAGTAGTCGCAGTAGTTGCAGTAGTCGCAGTAGTCGCAGTAGTCGCAGTAGTCGCAGTAGAAGCAGTAGTCGCAGTAGTTCGTAGTCGCAGTAGTCGCAGTAGTGGCCGTAGTCGCCGTAGTCGCAGTAGTCGCATTAGTCGCAGTAGTCGCCGTAGTCGCAGTAGTCGCAGTAGTCGCCGTAGTCGCCCCTAGTCGCAGTAGTCGCAGAAGTCGCCGTAGTCGCAGTAAGTCGCAGTAGTCGCAGTAGTCGCAGTAGTTGCAGTAGTCGCAGTAGTCGCAGTAATCGCAGTAGTCGCAGTAGTCGCAGTAGTCGCAGTAGTCGCAGTAGTCGCAGTAGTAGCAGTAGTCCCAGTAGTCGCAGTAGTCGCAGTAGTCGCAGTAGTCGCAGTAGTCGCAGTATTCGCAGTAGTCGCAGTAGTCGCAGTAGTCGCAGTGGTCGCAGTAGTCGCAGTAGTCGCCATTGTCAATAGTCGCAGTAGTCGTCGTAGTCGCCGTAGTCGCAGTAGTCGCAGTAGTCGCCGTAGTCGCCGTAGTCGCAGTAGTCGCAGTAGTCGCCGTAGTCGCCGTAGTCGCAGTAGTCGCATTAGTCGCCGTAGTCGCAGTAGTTGCAGTAGTCGCAGTAGTCGCAGTAGTCGCAGTAGTCGCCGTAGTCGCCGTAGTCGCAGTAGTCACAGTAGTCGCAGTAGTCGCAGTAGTCGCAGTAGTCGCCGTAGTCGCCGTAGTCGCAGTAGTCGCAGGTAGTTGCAGTAGTCGCAGTAGTCGCAGTAGTCGCCGTAGTCGCAGTAAACGCCGTAGTCGCAGTAGTCGCAGTAGTCGCAGTAGTCGCAGTAGTCGCAGTAGTTGCAGTAGTCGCAGTAGTCCCAGTAGTCGCAGTAGTCGCAGTAGTCGCAGTAGTCGCAGTAGTCGCAGTAGACGCAGTAGCCGGCAGTAGTCGCAGTAGTCGTAGTAGTCGCAGTAGTCGCAGTAGTCGAAGTAGTCGCAGTAGTCGCAGTAGTCGCAGTAGGCGCAGTAGTCGCAGTAGTCCCAGTAGTCGCAGTAGTAGCAGTAGTCGCAGTGGTCGCAGTAGTCGCAGTAGTCACCGTAGTCAGTAGTCGAAGTAGTCGCCGTAGTCGCAGTAGTCGCAGTAGTCGCAGTAGTCGCAGTAGACGCAGTAGTCGCTTTAGTCGCAGTAGTCGCAGTAGTCGCAGTAGTCGCAGTAGTCGCAGTAGTCGCTGTAGTCGCCGTAGTCGGCAGTAGTCGCAGTAGTCGCCGTGGTCGCCGTAGTCGCAGTAGTCACAGTAGTAGCCGTAGTCGCCCGTAGTCGCAGTAGTCGCAGTAGTAGCCGTAGTCGCAGTAGTCGCAGTAGTCGCAGTAGTCGCAGTAGTCCCAGTAGACGCAGTAGTCGCAGTAGTCGCAGTAGTCGCAGTAGTCGCAGTAGTCGCACTAGTCGCAGTAGTCGCCCTAGTCGCAGTAGTCGCACTAGTCGCAGTAGTCGCACTAGTCGCAGTAGTCGCACCAGTAGCAGTAGTCGCGATAGTCGCAGTAGTCTCACTAGACGCAGTTGTCGCACTAGTCGCAGTAGTCGCACTAGTCGCAGTAGTCGCATTAGTCGCAGTAGTCGCACTAGTCGCAGTAGTCGCAGTAGTCGCAGTAGTCGCACTAGTGGCAGTAGTCGCACTAGTCGCAGTAGTCGCACTAATCGCAGTAGTCGCAGTATACGCAGTAGTCGCAGTAGTCGCAATAGTCGCAGTAGTCGCAGTAATCGCAGTAGTCGCAGTAGTCGCAGTAGTCGCAGTTGTCGCAGTAGTCGCAGTAGTCGCAGTAGTCGCAGTAGTCGCAGGAGTCTCAGTAGTCGCAGTAGTCGCAGTAGTCGCAGTAGTCGGAGTAGTCGCAGTAGTCGCCGTAGTCAGTAGTCGCAGTAGTCGCCGTAGACGCCGTAATCGCAGTAGGTCGCATTAGTTGCCGTAGTCGCCGGAGTCGCAGTAGTCGCAGTAGTCGCCGTAGTCGCCGTAGTTGCAGTAGTCGCAGTAGTCGCCGTAGTCGCAGTAGTTGCAGTTGTCGCACTAGTCGCACTAGTCGTAGTAGTCGCAGTAGTCGCAGTAGTCGCAGTAGTCGCAGTAGTTGCAGTAGTCGCCGTAGTCGCCGTAGTCGCAGTAGTCCCAGTAGTCGCAGTAGTCGCAGTAGTCGCAGTAGTCGCAGTAGTTGCAGTAGTCGTATTAGTCGCAGTAGTCGCAGTAGTCGCAGTAGTCGCAGAAAACGCTTTAGTCGCAGTAGTCGCAGTAGTCGCAGTAGTCGCAGTAAACGCCGTAGTCGCAGTAGTCGCAGTAGTCGCAGTAGTCGCAGTAGTCGCAGTAGTCGCAGAAGTCGCAGTAGACGCAGTAGTCGCAGTAGTCGCAGTAGTCGCAGTAGTCGCAGTAGTCGCAGTAGTCGCAGTAGTCGCAGTAGACGCAGTAGTCGCAGTAGTCGCAGTAGTCGCAGTAGTCGCTGTAGTCGCAGTAGTCGCAGTAGTCGCAGTAGTCGCAGTATTCGCAGTAGTCGCAGTAGTCGCAGTAGTCGCAGTAGTCGCAGTAGTCGCAGTAGTCGCAGTAGTCGCAGTAGTCGCAGTAGTCGCAGTAGTCGCATTAGTCGCAGTAGTCGCAGTAGTCGCAGTAGTCGCAGTATTCGCAGTAGTCGCAGTAGTCGCAGTAGTCGCAGTAGTCGCACTATTCGCAGTAGTCGCAGTAGTGGCAGTAGTCGCAGAGGTCGCAGTAGTCGCAGTAGGTTCACTAGTCGCAGTAGTCGCAGTAGTCGCAGTAGTCTCACTAGTCGCAGTAGTCTCAGTAGTCGGAGTAGTCGCACTAGTCGCAGTAGTCGCACTTGTCGCAGTAGTCGCACTAGTCGCAGTAGTCGCACTAGTCGCAGTAGTCGCATTAGTCGCAGTAGTCGCAGTAGTCGCAGTAGTCGCAGTAGTCGCCGTAGTCGCCGTAGTCGCAGTAGTCCCAGTAGTGGCAGTAGTCGCAGTAGTCGCAGTAATTGCAGTTGTCGCAGTAGTCGCAGTAGTCGCAGTAGTCGCAGTAGTCGCAGTAGTCGCAATAGACGCAGTAGTCGCAGTAGTCGCAGTAGTCGCAGTAGTCGCAGTAGTCGCAGTAGTCGCAGTAGTCGCAGTAGTAGCAGTAGTCGCAGTAGTCGCAGTAAACGCCGTAGTCGCAGTAGTCGCAGTAGTCGCAGTAGTTGCAGTAGTCGAGTTATCGCAGTAGTCGCAGTAGTCGCAGTAGTTGCAGTAGTCGCAGAAGTCGCAGTAGTCGCAGTAGTCGCAGTAATCGCAGTAGTCGCAGTAGACGCAGTAGCCGCAGTAGTCGCAGTAGTCGCAGTAGTCGCAGTAGTCGCAGTAGTCGCAGTAGTCGCAGTAGAAGCAGTAGTCGCAGTAGTCGTAGTCGCAGTAGTCGCAGTAGTCGCCGTAGTCGCCGTAGTCGCAGTAGTCGCATTAGTCGCAGTAGTCGCCGTAGTCGCAGTAGTCGCAGTAGTCGCTGTAGTCGCCCTAGTCGCAGTAGTCGCAGAAGTCGCCGTAGTCGCAGTAGTCGCAGTAGTCGCAGTAGTCGCAGTAGTTGCAGTAGTCGCAGTAGTCGCAGTAATCGCAGTAGTCGCAGTAGTCGCAGTAGTCGCAGTAGTCGCAGTAGTCGCAGTAGTCGCAGTAGTCCCAGTAGTCGCAGTAGTCGCAGTAGTCGCAGTAGTCGCAGTAGTCGCAGTATTCGCAGTAGTCGCAGTAGTCGCAGTAGTCGCAGTGGTCGCAGTAGTCGCAGTAGTCGCCATAGTCAATAGTCGCAGTAGTCGCCGTAGTCGCCGTAGTCGCAGTAGTCGCAGTAGTCGCCGTAGTCGCCGTAGTCGCAGTAGTCGCAGTAGTCGCCGTAGTCGCCGTAGTCGCAGTAGTCGCATTAGTCGCCGTAGTCGCAGTAGTTGCAGTAGTCGCATTAGTCGCAGTAGTCGCAGTAGTGGCCGTAGTCGCCGTAGTCGCAGTAGTCACAGTAGTCGCAGTAGTCGCAGTAGTCGCAGTAGTCGCCGTAGTCGCCGTAGTCGCAGTAGCCGCAGTAGTTGCAGTAGTCGCAGTAGTCGCAGTAGTCGCCGTAGTCGCAGTAAACGCCGTAGTCGCAGTAGTCGCAGTAGTCGCAGTAGTCGCAGTAGTTGCAGTAGTCGCAGTAGTCGCAGTAGTCGCAGTAGTCGCAGTAGTCGCAGTAGTCGCAGTAGTTGCAGTAGACGCAGTAGCCGCAGTAGTCGCAGTAGTCGTAGTAATTGCAGTAGTCGCAGTAGTCGAAGTAGTCGCAGTAGTCGCAGTAGTCGCAGTAGGCGCAGTAGTCGCAGTAGTCCCAGTAGTCGCAGTAGTAGCAGTAGTCGCAGTGGTCGCAGTAGTCGCAGTAGTCACCGTAGTCAGTAGTCGCAGTAGTCGCCGTAGTCGCAGTAGTCGCAGTAGTCGCAGTAGTCGCAGTAGACGCAGTAGTCGCTTTAGTCGCAGTAGTCGCAGTAGTCGCAGTAGTCGCAGTAGTCGCAGTAGTCGCCGTAGTCGCCGTAGTCGCAGTAGTCGCAGTAGTAGCCGTAGTCGCAGTAGTCGCAGTAGTCGCAGTAGTCGCAGTAGTCGCAGTAGTCGCAGTAGTTGCAGTAGTCGCAGTAGTCGCAGTAATCGCAGTAGTCGCAGTAGTCGCAGTAGTCGCAGTAGTCGCAGTGGTCGCAGTAGTCGCAGTAGTCACCGTAGTCAGTAGTCGCAGTAGTCGCCGTAGTCGCAGTAGTCGCAGTAGTCGCAGTAGTCGCAGTAGACGCAGTAGTCGCTTTAGTCGCAGTAGTCGCAGTAGTCGCAGTAGTCGCAGTAGTCGCAATAGTCGCCGTAGTCGCCGTAGTCGCAGTAGTCGCAGTAGTCGCAGTGGTCGCCGTAGTCGCAGTAGTCACAGTAGTAGACGTAGTCGCCGTAGTCGCAGTAGTCGCAGTAGTAGCCGTAGTCGCAGTAGTCGCAGTAGTCGCAGTAGTCGCAGTAGTCGCAGTAGTCGCAGTATTTGCAGTAGTCGCAGTAGTCGCAGTAATCGCAGTAGTCGCAGTAGTCGCAGTAGTCGCAGTAGTTGCAGTAGTCGCAGTAGTCGCAGTAATCGCAGTAGTCGCAGTGGTCGCAGTAGTCACAGTAGTCGCAGTAGTCGCAGTAGGCGCAGTAGTCGCAGTAGTCCCAGTAGTCGCAGTAGTAGCAGTATTTTCAGTAGTCGCAGTAGTCGCAGTAGTCGCAGTATATCGCAGTAGTCGCAGTAGTCGCAGTGGTCGCAGTAGTCGCAGTAGTCAACGTAGTCAGTAGTCGCAGTAGTCGCCGTAGTCGCCGTAGTCGCAGTAGTCGCAGTAGTCGCCGTAGTCGCCGTAGTCGCAGTAGTCGCAGTAGTCGCAGTAGTTGCACTAGTAGCAGTAGTCGCAGTAGTCGCAGTAGTCGCAGTAAACGCAGTAGTCGCAGTAGTCGCAGTAGTCGCAGTAGTCGCAGTAGTCGCAGTAGTCGCAGTAGTCGCAGTAGTCGCAGTAGTCGCAGTAGCCGCCGTAGTCGCCGTAGTCGCAGTAGTCGCCGTAGTCGCCGTAGTCGCAGTAGTCGCCGTAGTCGCCGTAGTCGCAGTAGTCGCCGTAGGCGCAGTAGTCGCAGTAGTCGCCGTAGTCGCAGTAAACGCCGTAGTCGCAGTAGTCGCAGTAGTCGCAGTAGTCGCAGTAGTCGCAGTAGACGCAGTAGCCGCAGTAGTCGCAGTAGTCGTAGTAGTCGCAGTAGTCGCAGTAGTCGAAGTAGTCGCAGTAGTCGCAGTAGTCGCAGTAGGCGCAGTAGTCGCAGTAGTCCCAGTAGTCGCAGTAGTAGCAGTAGTCGCAGTGGTCGCAGTAGTCGCAGTAGTCACCGTAGTCAGTAGTCGCAGTAGTCGCCGTAGTCGCAGTAGTCGCAGTAGTCGCAGCAGTCGCAGTAGACGCAGTAGTCGCTTTAGTCGCAGTAGTCGCAGTAGTCGCAGTAGTCGCTGTAGTCGCAGTAGTCGCCGTAGTCGCCGTAGTCGCAGTAGTCGCAGTAGTCGCCGTGGTCGCCGTAGTCGCAGTAGTCACAGTAGTAGCCGTAGTCGCCGTAGTCGCAGTAGTCGCAGTAGTAGCCGTAGTCGCAGTAGTCGCAGTAGTCGCAGTAGTCGCAGTAGTCGCAGTAGTCGCAGTAGTTGCAGTAGTCGCAGTAGTCGCAGTAATCGCAGTAGTCGCAGTAGTCGCAGTAGTCGCAGTAGTCGCAGTAGTTGCAGTAGTCGCAGTAGTCGCAGTAATCGCAGTAGTCGCAGTAGTCGCAGTAGCCACAGTAGTCGCAGTAGTCGCAGTAGGCGCAGTAGTCGCAGTAGTCCCAGTAGTCGCAGTAGTAGCAGTAGTCGCAGTAGTCGCAGTAGTCGCAGTAGTCGCAGTATATCGCAGTAGTCGCAGTAGTCGCAGTGGTCGCAGTAGTCGCAGTAAACGTAGTCAGTAGTCGCAGTAGTCGCCGGAGTCGCCGTAGTCGCAGTAGTCGCAGTAGTCGCCGTAGTCGCCGTAGTCGCAGTAGTCGCAGTAGTCGCAGTAGTTGCACTAGTAGCAGTAGTCGCAGTAGCCGCAGTAGTCGCAGTAAACGCAGTAGTCGCAGTAGTCGCAGTAGTCGCAGTAGTCGCAGTAGTCGCAATAGTCGCAGTAGTCGCAGTAGTCGCAGTAGTCGCAGTAGTCGCAGTAGTCGCAGTAGCCGCCGTAGTCGCCGTAGTCGCAGTAGTCGCCGTAGTCGCCGTAGTCGCAGTAGTCGCCGTAGTCGCCGTAGTCGCAGTAGTCGCCGTAGGCGCAGTAGTCGCAGTAGTCGCCGTAGTCGCAGTAAACGCCGTAGTCGCAGTAGTCGCAGTAGTCGCAGTAGTCGCAGTAGTCGCAGTAGTCGCAGTAGTCGCAGTAGTCGCAGTAGTCGCAGTAGTCGCAGTAGTCGCAGTAGGCGCAGTAGTCGCAGTAGTCGCAGTAGTCGCCGTAGTCGCAGTAAACGCCGTAGTCGCAGTAGTCGCAGTAGTCGCAGTAGTCGCAGTAGTCGCAGTAGTCGCAGTAGTAGCAGTAGTCGCAGTAGTCGCAGTAGTCGCAGTAGTCGCAGTATATCGCAGTAGTCGCAGTAGTCGCAGTGGTCGCAGTAGTCGCAGTAGTCAACGTAGTCAGTAGTCGCAGTAGTCGCCGGAGTCGCCGTAGTCGCAGTAGTCGCAGTAGTCGCCGTAGTCGCCGTAGTCGCAGTAGTCGCAGTAGTTGCAGTTGTCGCAGTAGTCGCAGAAGTCGCAGTAGTCGCAGTAGTCGCAGTAGTCGCAGTAGACGCAGTAGTCGCAGTAGTCGCAGTAGTCGCAGTAGTCGCAGTAGTCGCAGTAGTCGCAGTAGTCGCAGTAGTAGCAGTAGTCGCAGTAGTCGCAGTAAACGCCGTAGTCGCAGTAGTCGCAGTAGTCGCAGTAGTTGCAGTAGTCGAGTTATCGCAGTAGTCGCAGTAGTCGCAGTAGTTGCAGTAGTCGCAGAAGTCGCAGTAGTCGCAGTAGTCGCAGTAATCGCAGTAGTCGCAGTAGACGCAGTAGCCGCAGTAGTCGCAGTAGTCGCAGTAGTCGCAGTAGTCGCAGTAGTCGCAGTAGTCGCAGTAGAAGCAGTAGTCGCAGTAGTCGTAGTCGCAGTAGTCGCAGTAGTCGCCGTAGTCGCCGTAGTCGCAGTAGTCGCATTAGTCGCAGTAGTCGCCGTAGTCGCAGTAGTCGCAGTAGTCGCTGTAGTCGCCCTAGTCGCAGTAGTCGCAGAAGTCGCCGTAGTCGCAGTAGTCGCAGTAGTCGCAGTAGTCGCAGTAGTTGCAGTAGTCGCAGTAGTCGCAGTAATCGCAGTAGTCGCAGTAGTCGCAGTAGTCGCAGTAGTCGCAGTAGTCGCAGTAGTCGCAGTAGTCCCAGTAGTCGCAGTAGTCGCAGTAGTCGCAGTAGTCGCAGTAGTCGCAGTATTCGCAGTAGTCGCAGTAGTCGCAGTAGTCGCAGTGGTCGCAGTAGTCGCAGTAGTCGCCATAGTCAATAGTCGCAGTAGTCGCCGTAGTCGCCGTAGTCGCAGTAGTCGCAGTAGTCGCCGTAGTCGCCGTAGTCGCAGTAGTCGCAGTAGTCGCCGTAGTCGCCGTAGTCGCAGTAGTCGCATTAGTCGCCGTAGTCGCAGTAGTTGCAGTAGTCGCATTAGTCGCAGTAGTCGCAGTAGTGGCCGTAGTCGCCGTAGTCGCAGTAGTCACAGTAGTCGCAGTAGTCGCAGTAGTCGCAGTAGTCGCCGTAGTCGCCGTAGTCGCAGTAGCCGCAGTAGTTGCAGTAGTCGCAGTAGTCGCAGTAGTCGCCGTAGTCGCAGTAAACGCCGTAGTCGCAGTAGTCGCAGTAGTCGCAGTAGTCGCAGTAGTTGCAGTAGTCGCAGTAGTCGCAGTAGTCGCAGTAGTCGCAGTAGTCGCAGTAGTTGCAGTAGACGCAGTAGCCGCAGTAGTCGCAGTAGTCGTAGTAATTGCAGTAGTCGCAGTAGTCGAAGTAGTCGCAGTAGTCGCAGTAGTCGCAGTAGGCGCAGTAGTCGCAGTAGTCCCAGTAGTCGCAGTAGTAGCAGTAGTCGCAGTGGTCGCAGTAGTCGCAGTAGTCACCGTAGTCAGTAGTCGCAGTAGTCGCCGTAGTCGCAGTAGTCGCAGTAGTCGCAGTAGTCGCAGTAGACGCAGTAGTCGCTTTAGTCGCAGTAGTCGCAGTAGTCGCAGTAGTCGCAGTAGTCGCAGTAGTCGCCGTAGTCGCCGTAGTCGCAGTAGTCGCAGTAGTAGCCGTAGTCGCAGTAGTCGCAGTAGTCGCAGTAGTCGCAGTAGTCGCAGTAGTCGCAGTAGTTGCAGTAGTCGCAGTAGTCGCAGTAATCGCAGTAGTCGCAGTAGTCGCAGTAGTCGCAGTAGTCGCAGTGGTCGCAGTAGTCGCAGTAGTCACCGTAGTCAGTAGTCGCAGTAGTCGCCGTAGTCGCAGTAGTCGCAGTAGTCGCAGTAGTCGCAGTAGACGCAGTAGTCGCTTTAGTCGCAGTAGTCGCAGTAGTCGCAGTAGTCGCAGTAGTCGCAATAGTCGCCGTAGTCGCCGTAGTCGCAGTAGTCGCAGTAGTCGCCGTGGTCGCCGTAGTCGCAGTAGTCACAGTAGTAGACGTAGTCGCCGTAGTCGCAGTAGTCGCAGTAGTAGCCGTAGTCGCAGTAGTCGCAGTAGTCGCAGTAGTCGCAGTAGTCGCAGTAGTCGCAGTATTTGCAGTAGTCGCAGTAGTCGCAGTAATCGCAGTAGTCGCAGTAGTCGCAGTAGTCGCAGTAGTCGCAGTAGTTGCAGTAGTCGCAGTAGTCGCAGTAATCGCAGTAGTCGCAGTGGTCGCAGTAGTCACAGTAGTCGCAGTAGTCGCAGTAGGCGCAGTAGTCGCAGTAGTCCCAGTAGTCGCAGTAGTAGCAGTATTTTCAGTAGTCGCAGTAGTCGCAGTAGTCGCAGTATATCGCAGTAGTCGCAGTAGTCGCAGTGGTCGCAGTAGTCGCAGTAGTCAACGTAGTCAGTAGTCGCAGTAGTCGCCGTAGTCGCCGTAGTCGCAGTAGTCGCAGTAGTCGCCGTAGTCGCCGTAGTCGCAGTAGTCGCAGTAGTCGCAGTAGTTGCACTAGTAGCAGTAGTCGCAGTAGTCGCAGTAGTCGCAGTAAACGCAGTAGCCGCAGTAGTCGCAGTAGTCGCAGTAGTCGCAGTAGTCGCAGTAGTCGCAGTAGTCGCAGTAGTCGCAGTAGTCGCAGTAGCCGCCGTAGTCGCCGTAGTCGCAGTAGTCGCCGTAGTCGCCGTAGTCGCAGTAGTCGCCGTAGTCGCCGTAGTCGCAGTAGTCGCCGTAGGCGCAGTAGTCGCAGTAGTCGCCGTAGTCGCAGTAAACGCCGTAGTCGCAGTAGTCGCAGTAGTCGCAGTAGTCGCAGTAGTCGCAGTAGACGCAGTAGCCGCAGTAGTCGCAGTAGTCGTAGTAGTCGCAGTAGTCGCAGTAGTCGAAGTAGTCGCAGTAGTCGCAATAGTCGCAGTAGGCGCAGTAGTCGCAGTAGTCCCAGTAGTCGCAGTAGTAGCAGTAGTCGCAGTGGTCGCAGTAGTCGCAGTAGTCACCGTAGTCAGTAGTCGCAGTAGTCGCCGTAGTCGCAGTAGTCGCAGTAGTCGTAGCAGTCGCAGTAGACGCAGTAGTCGCTTTAGTCGCAGTAGTCGCAGTAGTCGCAGTAGTCGCTGTAGTCGCAGTAGTCGCCGTAGTCGCCGTAGTCGCAGTAGTCGCAGTAGTCGCCGTGGTCGCCGTAGTCGCAGTAGTCACAGTAGTAGCCGTAGTCGCCGTAGTCGCAGTAGTCGCAGTAGTAGCCGTAGTCGCAGTAGTCGCAGTAGTCGCAGTAGTCGCAGTAGTCGCAGTAGTCGCAGTAGTTGCAGTAGTCGCAGTAGTCGCAGTAATCGCAGTAGTCGCAGTAGTCGCAGTAGTCGCAGTAGTCGCAGTAGTTGCAGTAGTCGCAGTAGTCGCAGTAATCGCAGTAGTCGCAGTAGTCGCAGTAGCCACAGTAGTCGCAGTAGTCGCAGTAGGCGCAGTAGTCGCAGTAGTCCCAGTAGTCGCAGTAGTAGCAGTAGTCGCAGTAGTCGCAGTAGTCGCAGTAGTCGCAGTATATCGCAGTAGTCGCAGTAGTCGCAGTGGTCGCAGTAGTCGCAGTAGTCAACGTAGTCAGTAGTCGCAGTAGTCGCCGGAGTCGCCGTAGTCGCAGTAGTCGCAGTAGTCGCCGTAGTCGCCGTAGTCGCAGTAGTCGCAGTAGTCGCAGTAGTTGCACTAGTAGCAGTAGTCGCAGTAGCCGCAGTAGTCGCAGTAAACGCAGTAGTCGCAGTAGTCGCAGTAGTCGCAGTAGTCGCAGTAGTCGCAATAGTCGCAGTAGTCGCAGTAGTCGCAGTAGTCGCAGTAGTCGCAGTAGTCGCAGTAGCCGCCGTAGTCGCCGTAGTCGCAGTAGTCGCCGTAGTCGCCGTAGTCGCAGTAGTCGCCGTAGTCGCCGTAGTCGCAGTAGTCGCCGTAGGCGCAGTAGTCGCAGTAGTCGCCGTAGTCGCAGTAAACGCCGTAGTCGCAGTAGTCGCAGTAGTCGCAGTAGTCGCAGTAGTCGCAGTAGTCGCAGTAGTCGCAGTAGTCGCAGTAGTCGCAGTAGTCGCAGTAGTCGCAGTAGGCGCAGTAGTCGCAGTAGTCGCAGTAGTCGCAGTAGTAGCAGTAATCGCAGTAGTCGCAGTAGTCGCAGTAGTCGCAGTTGTCGCCGTAGTCGCCGTAGTCGCAGTAGTCGCCGTAATCGCAGTAGTCGCAGTAGTCGCAGTAGTCGCAGTAGTCGCAGTAGTCGCAATAATCGCAGTAGTCGCAGTAGTCGCAGTAGTCGCAGTAGACGCAGTAGTCGCAGTAGTCGCAGTAGTCACAGTAGTCGCAGTAGTCGCAGTAGTCGCAGTAGTCGCAGTAGTCGCAGTAGTCGCAGTAGTCGCAGTAGTCCCAGTAGTCGCAGTAGTCGCAGTAGTCGCAGTAGTCGCAGTAGTCGCAGTATTCGCAGTAGTCGCAGTAGTCGCAGTAGTCGCAGTAGTCGCAGTAGTATCAGTAGTCGCAGTAGTCGCAGTAGTCGCAGTAGTCGCAGTAGTCGCAGTAGTCGCAGTAGTCGCAGTAGTCGCAGTAGTCGCAGTAGGCGTAGTAGTCGCAGTAGTCGCAGTAGTCGCAGTAATCGCAGTAGTCGCAGTAGTAGCAGTAATCGCAGTAGTCGCAGTAGTCGCAGTAGTCGCAGTAGTCGCCGTAGTCGCCGTAGTCGCAGTAGTCGCCGTAATCGCAGTAGTCGCAGTAGTCGCAGTAGTCGCAGTAGTCGCAGTAGTCGCAATAATCGCAGTAGTCGCAGTAGTCGCAGTAGTCGCAGTAGACGCAGTAGTCGCAGTAGTCGCAGTAGTCACAGTAGTCGCAGTAGTCGCAGTAGTCGCAGTAGTCGCAGTTGTCGCAGTAGTCGCTGTAGTCGCAGTAGTCGCAGTAGTCGCAGTAGTCGCAGTATTCGCAGTAGTCGCAGTAGTCGCAGTAGTCGCAGTAGTCGCAGTAGTCGCAGTAGTCGCAGTAGTCGCAGTAGTCGCAGTAGTCGCAGTAGTCGCAATAGTCGCATTAGTCGCAGTAGTCGCAGTAGTCGCAGTAGTCGCAGTAGTCGCAGTAGTCGCAGTAGTCGCAGTAGTCGCACTATTCGCAGTAGTCGCAGTAGTGGCAGTAGTCGCAGAGGTCGCAGTAGTCGCAGTAGGTTCACTAGTCGCAGTAGTCGCAGTAGTCGCACTAGTCGCAGTAGTCTCAGTAGTCGGAGTAGTCGCACTAGTCGCAGTAGTCGCACTTGTCGCAGTAGTCGCACTAGTCGCAGTAGTCGCACTAGTCGCAGTAGTCGCATTAGTCGCATTAGTCGCAGTAGTCGCAGTAGTCGCAGTAGTCGCCGTAGTCGCCGTAGTCGCAGTAGTCCCAGTAGTCGCAGTAGTCGCAGTAGTCGCAGTAGTTGCAGTTGTCGCAGTAGTCGCAGTAGTCGCAGTAGTCGCAGTAGTCGCAGTAGTCGCAGTAGACGCAGTAGTCGCAGTAGTCGCAGTAGTCGCAGTAGTCGCAGTAGTCGCAGTAGTCGCAATAGTCGCAGTAGTAGCAGTAGTCGCAGTAGTCGCAGTAAACGCCGTAGTCGCAGTAGTCGCAGTAGTCGCAGTTATCGCAGTAGTTGCAGTAGTCGCAGTAGTCGCAGTAGTCGCAGTAGTCGCAGTAGTTGCAGTAGTCGCAGAAGTCGCAGTAGTCGCAGTAGTCGCAGTAGTCGCAGTAGTCGCAGTAGTCGCAGTAGTCGAAGTAGTCGCAGTAGTCGCAGTAGTCGCAGAAGTCGCAGTAGTCGCAGTAGTCGCAGTAGAAGCAGTAGTCGCAGTAGTCGTAGTCGCAGTAGTCGCAGTAGTCGCCGTAGTCGCCGTAGTCGCACTAGTCGCATTAGTCGCAGTAGTCGCCGTAGTCGCAGTAGTCGCCGTAGTCGCCGTAGTCGCAGAAGTCGCAGTAGTCGCCGTAGTCGCAGTAGTCGCAGTAGTCGCAGTAGTCGCAGTAGTTGCAGTAGTCGCAGTAGTCGCAGTAATCGCAGTAGTCGCAGTAGTCGCAGTAGTCGCAGTAGTCGCAGTAGTCGCAGTAGTCGCAGTAGTCCCAGTAGTCGCAGTAGTCGCAGTAGTCGCAGTAGTCGCAGTAGTCGCAGTATTCGCAGTAGTCGCAGTAGTCGCAGTAGTCGCAGTGGTCGCAGTAGTCGCAGTAGTCGCCATAGTCAATAGTCGCAGTAGTCGCCGTAGTCGCCGTAGTCGCAGTAGTCGCAGTAGTCGCCGTAGTCGCCGTAGTCGCAGTAGTCGCAGTAGTCGCCGTAGTCGCTGTAGTCGCAGTAGTCGCATTAGTCGCCGTAGTCGCAGTAGTTGCAGTATTCGCAGTAGTCGCAGTAGTCGCAGTAGTCGCCGTAGTCGCCGTAGTCGCAGTAGTCACAGTAGTCGCAGTAGTCGCAGTAGTCGCAGTAGTCGCCGTAGTCGCCGTAGTCGCAGTAATCGCAGTAGTTGCAGTAGTCGCAGTAGTCGCAGTAGTCGCCGTAGTCGCAGTAAACGCCGTAGTCGCAGTAGTCGCAGTAGTCGCAGTAGTCGCAGTAGTTGCAGTAGTCGCAGTAGTCGCAGTAGTCGCAGTAGTCGAAGTAGTCGCAGTAGTCGCAGTAGTCGCAGTAGGCGCAGTAGTCGCAGTAGTCCCAGTAGTCGCAGTACTAGCAGTAGTCGCAGTGGTCGCAGTAGTCGCAGTAGTCACCGTAGTCAGTAGTCGCAGTAGTCGCCGTAGTCGCAGTAGTCGCAGTAGTCGCAGTAGTCGCAGTAGTCGCAGTAGACGCAGTAGTCGCTTTAGTCGCAGTAGTCGCAGTAGTCGCAGTAGTCGCAGTAGAAGCAGTAGTCGCAGTAGTCGCAGTAGTCGCAGTAGTCGCCGTAGTCGCCGTAGTCGCAGTAGTCGCAGTAGTCGCCGTGTTGAGGTGTGTTCGTGTGCGCTCCTCGCTTGTTGCGGTCTCTCTACGTAATGGGCTCTAACTGCCAGTAAAGGTAAGAAGAGTGAATGCCTGAAGCACTCCGGCACCTCGATTTATGATAGCAAAGCGTGGGACTCCGTAATTAGGGAGTTATACGTGCTAAAATCGGTGTCTCTTGTTAGCGTGGGCTAGCGCCATCTTGTCCTTGGGGGGCGTCCTTGGAGTATAGGGTGCATTGTGCTGCCGCTGCGCGGCAGGATCTTACACTATGTATACCGCTACTAGCGCCCCGTAAGGAGTGGACGTGAACTAAGCGGCTTACAGCACTCCTAGCGGAGAGGAGGGCGACATGTCGACCTGCACCTGTCGGGGAGAGGGGGTAGCGGCCGCGGTGGTGCCGGAGGCACACCCTAACGGCGACCGGAGGGACTCGCCGCCCGCCGACATCGTTAAGGGCTTAGAGCGCGACCTGTCGGGTTTTGAGGGAAAGGGGATGCCTTACCCGGGGACTGGCACTGCGGTTGTGGCAACCACTCCGCCAGAGGGCGACCGCGTATGCGACGGGCCCAACCAGGACACGAGTGAGGGCGGAGCCGATTTGGAAATGACTAATTCCAGTGGCGGAGAAAAGGAACATACGGCTGGAGCAGTAAAATTGGAAAATGTTGAATCTGCCGCGTACGAATTGCAAAGAACCGTTTCGGAACTTGGAGCTTGCCTGTCTCGCATGAACGGGGTGATCGCCTTGACCAAAAACATGCAAAAAGTTGTCAAGGAAGGTATGACGGAAGCAATGGCTCTCCTTCAAAGGTTGGAAGGTAATAACACACCTAACCTCCTTATTAGCATTGAAAAATGCAAAAGAGGAGAGGAAAAGCATATGGTAGACAAAACATGCCAAGTGAAATTATTTAAGGAACTTGGTATGGCGAAAAAACAAAAGGGAAAGAAGCAGGATCAGCAGAAGAAAGAACTAGCCAGCCGAAATGACCATGGAAAGAGCCAGTCTTCAGAGCAGGCGGAACACGGCGTAACAAACCAACAAAACAGCGAAATGGAATGCGATGAAACCTGCAAGGAAGGAGACTGGCAAACAGTGGTATATAAAAAGAAACAGGCGAAAGAAAAACCTACACCGAAGCAGAAGCCGAAAATCGAAACCCGAACAAAGGCAATAAAAGTTATTGCAAAGGATAATGCCACGTATGCAGACATTTTCAAGCAGCTGGGGAATAAAGTGAACCCCGCAACTGACGGCGCGGACTTTAAAAATATCCGCAAGACACGGCGGGGAGAATACCTTTTTGTCCTCAAAGAAGAAGAAAAACTCGAAGAGCTTCAGAAGAAGTTTTCGGAGGCCCTGACAGACCAGGCGAGCGTCGTTGCGCTGGAAAAGCAAACTACAGTTATCCTAAAGGGCATAATGGAATTCTCTACCAAAGAAGAGATTCTCTTGGCGGTAGCGGAAGAACTCGGCCAGACCGAAATTACCGCAAAGCAGCTCCTAAGAGTGAGGAAGGGACACGCAGGCGTACAGTCTGCAATACTTAAACTCAAGCAGGAGCAAGCGGAGACCCTCTTGAAAAAGAGGACTATCCGCGTTGGGTGGG
This sequence comes from Gryllus longicercus, assembly GCA_038098605.1. NCBI lineage: Eukaryota > Metazoa > Arthropoda > Insecta > Orthoptera > Gryllidae > Gryllus > Gryllus longicercus. The sequence continues at coordinate 28,018 of JAZDUA010001590.1, read as the reverse complement.
TGAACTGCCAGGTACAGGAGTGGACAGAGGTGCGCCGATGTTACAAATGTCTAGAATATGGACACATTTCGAGAGGCTGCACTAACGCGGACAAAAGCCAGCAGTGCTGGAAATGTGGAAAAAACGGCCACAAACAAAAAGACTGTGAGGAAGGTCCCACGTGCACAATGTGTAAAGCTAAAAACGAACCAAGCTTTACACACTTCCCGGGAAGCAGATGGTGTAATACCTTCCAGAAAGAATTGGAAAAACGACGAACACAATGCTAAGGATTCTTCAAGTAAACCTAGGCAGAGGGAAACAGGCCCAGGACCTCCTCCTCGAAACCCAGAGACAGAGGGACATAGATATATCGCTAATAAGCGAATTCTACAGGAAGGACGAAATAAACCCATGGTACCAGGATGTCACCGGCAAAGCCGGAATACTAATAAATAAAAATTGTTTCATCCAAGATTTCTGCGAGGGTGGCGAGGGCTTCGTATGGGTCGAGACAAACAACATAAGAATTTACAGTTGTTATTTCTCTCCAAACGACGCCCTGGATACCTTCGAGAGAACTATCGGAAATCTTGAAGATTCTATAGGAACGGCAAAAGGAGAAGTCATTGTCGGGGGCGACTTCAACGCCAAATCAACGCAGTGGCAATCCCCAAAATCCGATAGAAGAGGGTCGCTTTTAACAGATATGTGCTCACGCAAAAACCTCATTGTGATGAACAATGACGGAGCAGCAACGTTTCGTAGAGGTTGCTCCAGCTCTATTATTGACCTGACTCTGGCCAGCAATAGAGTGGCAAGCCAAATACGAAACTGGGCAGTCCTCGAAGAGATCACACTAAGTGATCATATGTATATAGAGTTCGTCATTGAAACTAACAAGAAACGTTCGGGAGAAGCCGGAAACAAAAATAATTTCTCGACGCCATGGAATGTCAAGAAATATAACGAAAGAGCAATGATTGCATTTCTGGAAGAAAGGAAGATCCTCAACGAAATGAGGTGGACAAAGAAAGAAGAAACCCTGAAAACACATGCTAAGAATGTGCTACAAACCATCAAAGAAGCATGCAACATTGCAATGCCCAAAAGACACTCACAGCTAAACAGGAAACCCATGTACTGGTGGACTGAGGATATCTCCGATCTTAGGAAGAAATGCCTTAATGCGAGAAGGAGATATACAAGATCGAAGGGATGCCCTTCACTAAAAAGGGAATACAACCAGTGCAAGGACAAGTTGAAAGAAGCCATAAAGGACAGCAAAAGGCGACACTGGTTATCTCTCATAGAAGAGGTTGAGTCCGATCCATGGGGAAAACCTTTCCAGCTGGTGACAAAAAAACTAGGCCTCAAGAGGCAGACGCCAGGACTGGACGACCCCACCTGGATACTACAAATAATAAGATCGCTATTCCCCACTGAGCGGCAAACGCCGGAGCATACGACTAAAGAGGCGGATACTGAAGGAAATTACACGAAATTTACTGTAGAAGAGCTACAGAAAGTAGGGGACTCCCTGAAGAACAATAAAGCCCCTGGCAGAGACGGTATCCCGAACGAAGCCATGAAGACCATTATCAAGTTTTACCCAGAGCTTCTGTTGCGCATGTACAACAATTGCCTAGAAAACAAAGTCTTTTTTGATCACTGGAAGATACAAAAACTAATCCTTATTAGAAAAGGGAACAGGCCCCTGAATGAACCCTCGTCATATAGACCCATATGTCTACTTGACACAATGGGGAAAATTCTTGAAGGATTAATTATGGAAAGAATCCAAACCCAGCTGGATTCAAACAGACTACTTTCAGACAGGCAGTTTGGCTTCCGAAAACGCAGATCCACAGTAGACGCCATCAAACTGGTTGTGGAAACGGCAGAAAAGACGAAAGAAGAAAAAGGCTTCTGCGCGTTAGTCAGCATTGACATCAAAAATGCATTTAACACAGCAAAGTGGAACGACATAATCTCCGCCCTAGAGGATAAAAAGACCCCCGGGTACATCCTTGACCTAGTTCGAAGCTACCTGAGCGGTCGAACTGTAGAATACAAAAGTAAGGAAAAAACACTAACACACAAAATGACCTGCGGTGCACCCCAAGGCTCCAAAATTGGACCACTAATGTGGAATGTACTGTATGACAGCCTGTTAGAAATTCCTCTGCCCACGAACGTCATACTGGTTGGTTTTGCAGATGATGCTATCATCGTAGCATCGGCAAACTCCACCAGAGTTCTAGAAATTAGTGTAAATGACAGCTTAGAACGCGTCCAAGCATGGTTGGCGGAGAAAGGACTGGAAATGGCTGTCGGCAAGACAGAAGCAGTCTTAGTTACAAACAGAAGATCATTTATCCCCCCAAAATTCAAAATTGGAAGACAAAACATACCCTGCCAGAAATCCCTCCATTACCTGGGAATGAACATAGACAACAAGCTCAGCTTTGGTCCACAGGTAATCGCGGCAGCCGAAAGAGCCCAGGAAACTGCATCTGCACTTTCGAGGCTCATGCCAAATGTAAGAGGACCGAGCGAATGCAAAAGAAGAATGCTCATGAGTGTCATGCACGCAAAACTGCTGTACGCGGCACCTGCTTGGGCCGAAAAAGTAGCCAAAAACAAAAATCTTCGGGCGAAACTGGAAGCAGTTCAAAGGAAGGGTGCTCTAAGAATCACTTCGGCCTACAGAACTGTCTCGAAAAGCGCGGTGTTAGTGCTAGCTAGGGTCCCGCCCATTAGTCTCTTAGCACTGGAGCGTAAGGAGGTGTACGATTTAATGAAGGGAGAAAATTCAGACGCAGTCAAACGCGCAGCCATTAAGAAAGAAGCTCGGAAAAAACTAATGGACCGATGGCAAAATTCCTGGCAGGAAGAAGTAACAGGCAGATGGACGTACAAACTGATGCCAAACCTTTCGAAATGGGTATTAAGAAAGCACGGCTCTGTTTCCTACCATCTGACTCAAGCTTTTACAGGTCATGGATCTTTCAAATCTTATTTAAAAAGATTTGGAAAAGCAGACAGCGCGGACTGTGACTACTGTGGCTACAATAACGACGACGCAGAACACACCCTCTTCAACTGCCCAACATGGGCAAATGAGAGGACCGAGGTCACCACAAAGCTCGACAGCCCATTAACAACGGACAACATTATAGCATTAATGACAAAGACACAGACAAACTGGGAACTAATCGAAAGGTATATTACGACCATTATGACTAAAAAGGAAGAAGATCAAAGAGCTAACAGAAGTAGTAGTGCAAATTAAAAACACTGGGTAGCCAGCTTGACTCCACCCTGAAGTAATGCGAAAGCGGTTCCGGGGTGGAACAGTCAAGGATCATAAAGGGTTTGTGGTTTTAGTGGGTAAAAATCTCACACTACCGAGGAGAGCGGTCCCTCCGAGGTGTCTTTCGAAGATTTCCACAGTTCCCCTCGTAAAAAAAAAAAAAAAAAAAAAAAAAAAAAAAAAAGTAGTCGCCGTGGTCGCCGTAGTCGCAGTAGTCACAGTAGTAGCCGTAGTCGCCGTAGTCGCAGTAGTTGCAGTAGTAGCCGTAGTCGCAGTAGTCGCAGTAGTCGCAGTAGTCGCAGTAGTCGCAGTAGTCGCAGTAGTTGCAGTAGTTGCAGTAGTCGCAGTAGTCACCGTGGTCAGTAGTCGCAGTAGTCGCCGGAGTCGCCGTAGTCGCAGTAGTCGCAGTAGTCGCCGTAGTCGCAGTAGTCGCAGTAGTCGCAGTGGTCGCAGTAGTCGCAGTAGTCACCGTAGTCAGTAGTCGCAGTAGTCGCCGGGGTCGCCGTAGTCGCAGTAGTCGCAGTAGTCGCCGTAGTCGCCGTAGTCGCAGTAGTCGCAGTAGTCGCAGTAGTTGCACTAGTAGCAGTAGTCGCAGTAGTCGCAGTTGTCGCAGTAAACGCAATAGTCGCAGTAGTCGCAGTAGTCGCAGTAGTCGCAGTAGTCGCAGTAGTCGCAGTAGTCGCAGTTGTCGCAGTAGTCGCAGTAGTCGCAGTAGTCGCAGTAGCCGCCGTAGTCGCCGTAGTCGCAGTAGTCGCCGTAGTCGCCGTAGTCGCAGTAGTCGCCGTAGTCGCCGTAGTCGCAGTAGTCGCCGTAGGCGCAGTAGTCGCAGTAGTCGCAGTAGTCGCAGTAGTCGCAGTAGTCGCAGTAGTCGCAGTAGTCGCAGTAGTCGCAGTAGTCGCAGTAGTCGCAGTAGGCGCAGTAGTCGCAGTAGTCGCAGTAGTCCCAGTAGTCGCAGTAGTCGCAGTAGTCGCAGTAGTCGCAGTAGTCGCAGTATTCGCAGTAGTCGCAGTAGTCGCAGTAGTCGCAGTGGTCGCAGTAGTCGCAGTAGTCGCCATAGTCAATAGTCGCAGTAGTCGCCGTAGTCGCCGAAGTCGCAGTAGTCGCAGTAGTCGCCGTAGTCGCCGTAGTCGCAGTAGTCGCAGTAGTCGCCGTAGTCGCCGTAGTCGCAGTAGTCGCATTAGTCGCCGTAGTCGCAGTAGTCGCAGTAGTCGCAGTAGTCGCCGTAGTCGCCGTAGTCGCAGTAGTCACAGTAGTCGCAGTAGTCGCAGTAGTCGCAGTAGTCGCCGTAGTCGCCGTAGTCGCAGTAGTCGCAGTAGTTGCAGTAGTCGCAGTAGTCGCAGTAGTCGCCGTAGTCGCAGTAAACGCCGTAGTCGCAGTAGTCGCAGTAGTCGCAGTAGTCGCAGTAGTCGCAGTAGTTGCAGTAGTCGCAGTAGTCGCAGTAGTCGCAGTAGTCGCAGTAGTCGCAGTAGTCGCAGTAGTCGCAGTAGACGCAGTAGTCGCAGTAGTCGCAGTAGTCGTAGTAGTCGCAGTAGTCGCAGTAGTCGAAGTAGTCGCAGTAGTCGCAGTAGTCGCAGTAGGCGCAGTAGTCGCAGTAGTCCCAGTAGTCGCAGTAGTAGCAGTAGTCGCAGTGGTCGCAGTAGTCGCAGTAGTCACCGTAGTCAGTAGTCGCAGTAGTCGCCGTAGTCGCAGTAGTCGCAGTAGTCGCAGTAGTCGCAGTAGACGCAGTAGTCGCTTTAGTCGCAGTAGTCGCAGTAGTCGCAGTAGTCGCAGTAGAAGCAGTAGTCGCAGTAGTCGCAGTAGTCGCAGTAGTCGCCGTAGTCGCCGTAGTCGCAGTAGTCGCAGTAGTCGCCGTGGTCGCCGTAGTCGCAAAAGTCACAGTAGTAGCCGTAGTCGCCGTATTCGCAGTAGTCGCAGTAGTAGCCGTAGTCGCAGTAGTCGCAGTAGTCGCAGTAGTCGCAGTAGTCGCAGTAGTCGCAGTAGTTGCAGTAGTCGCAGTAGTCGCAGTAATCGCAGTAGTCGCAGTAGTCGCAGTAGTCGCAGTAGTCGCAGTAGTTGCAGTAGTCGCAGTAGTCGCAGTAATCGCAGTAGTCGCAGTAGTCGCAGTAGTCACAGTAGTCGCAGTAGTCGCAGTAGGCGCAGTAGTCGCAGTAGTCCCAGTAGTCGCAGTAGTAGCAGTAGTCGCAGTAGTCGCAGTAGTCGCAGTAGTCGCAGTAGTCGCAGTAGTCGCAGTAGTCGCAGTGGTCGCAGTAGTCGCAGTAGTCACCGTAGTCACTAGTCGCAGTAGTCGCCGGAGTCGCCGTAGTCGCAGTAGTCGCAGTAGTCGCCGTAGTCGCCGTAGTCGCAGTAGTCGCAGTAGTCGCTGTAGTTGCACTAGTAGCAGTAGTCGCAGTAGTCGCAGTAGTCGCAGTAAACGCAGTAGTCGCAGTAGTCGCAGTAGTCGCAGTAGTCGCAGTAGTCGCAGTAGTCGCAGTAGTCGCAGTAGTCGCAGTAGTCGCAGTAGTCGCAGTAGCCGCCGTAGTCGCCGTAATCGCAGTAGTCGCCGTAGTCGCCGTAGTCGCAGTAGTCGCCGTAGTCGCTGTAGTCGCAGTAGTCGCCGTAGGCGCAGTAGTCGCAGTAGTCGCCGTAGTCGCAGTAAACGCCGTAGTCGCAGTAGTCGGAGTAGTCGCAGTAGTCGCAGTAGTCGCAGTAGTCGCAGTAGTCGCAGTAGTCGCAGTAGTCGCAGTAGTCGCAGTAGTCGCAGTAGCCGCCGTAGTCGCCGTAGTCGCAGTAGTCGCCGTAGTCGCCGTAGTCGCAGTAGTCGCCGTAGTCGCCGTAGTCGCAGTAGTCGCCGTAGGCGCAGTAGTCGCAGTAGTCGCCGTAGTCGCAGTAAACGCCGTAGTCGCAGTAGTCGCAGTAGTCGCAGTAGTCGCAGTAGTCGCAGTAGTCGCAGTAGTCGCAGTAGTCGCAGTAGTCGCAGTAGGCGCAGTAGTCGCAGTAGTCGAAGTAGTCGCAGTAGTCGCAGTAGTCGCAGTAGGCGCAGTAGTCGCAGTAGTCCCAGTAGTCGCAGTAGTAGCAGTAGTCGCAGTGGTCGCAGTAGTCGCAGTAGTCACCGTAGTCAGTAGTCGCAGTAGTCGCCGTAGTCGCAGTAGTCGCAGTAGTCGCAGTAGTCGCAGTAGACGCAGTAGTCGCTTTAGTCGCAGTAGTCGCAGTAGTCGCAGTAGTCGCAGTAGAAGCAGTAGTCGCAGTAGTCGCAGTAGTCGCAGTAGTCGCCGTAGTCGCCGTAGTCGCAGTAGTCGCAGTAGTCGCCGTGGTCGCCGTAGTCGCAAAAGTCACCGTAGTAGCCGTAGTCGCCGTATTCGCAGTAGTCGAATTAGTAGCCGTAGTCGCAGTGTTCGCAGTAGTCGCAGTAGTCGCAGTAGTCGCAGTAGTTGCAGTAGTCGCAGTAGTCGCAGTAATCGCAGTAGTCGCAGTAGTCGCAGTAGTCGCAGTAGTCGCAGTAGTTGCAGTAGTCGCAGTAGTCGCAGTAATCGCAGTAGTCGCAGTAGTCGCAGTAGTCACAGTAGTCGCAGTAGTCGCAGTAGGCGCAGTAGTCGCAGTAGTCCCAGTAGTCGCAGTAGTAGCAGTAGTCGCAGTAGTCGCAGTTGTCGCAGTAGTCGCAGTAGTCGCAGTAGTCGCAGTAGTCGCAGTAGTCGCAGTGGTCGCAGTAGTCGCAGTAGTCACCGTAGTCACTAGTCGCAGTAGTCGCCGGAGTCGCCGTAGTCGCAGTAGTCGCAGTAGTCGCCGTAGTCGCCGTAGTCGCAGTAGTCGCAGTAGTCGCAGTAGTTGCACTAGTAGAAGTAGTCGCAGTAGTCGCAGTAGTCGCAGTAAACGCAGTAGTCGCAGTAGTCGCAGTAGTCGCAGTAGTCGCAGTAGTCGCAGTAGTCGCAGTAGTCGCAGTAGTCGCAGTAGTCGCAGTAGTCGCAGTAGCCGCAGTAGCCGCCGTAGTCGCCGTAGTCGCAGTAGTCGCCGTAGTCGCCGTAGTCGCAGTAGTCGCCGTAGTCGCCGTAGTCGCAGTAGTCACCGTAGGCGCAGTAGTCGCAGTAGTCGCCGTAGTCGCAGTAAACGCCGTAGTCGCAGTAGTCGCAGTAGTCGCAGTAGTCGCAGTAGTCGCAGTAGTCGCAGTAGTCGCAGTAGTCGCAGTAGTCGCAGTAGTCGCAGTAGCCGCCGTAGTCGCCGTAGTCGCAGTAGTCGCCGTAGTCGCCGTAGTCGCAGTAGTCGCCGTAGTCGCCGTAGTCGCAGTAGTCGCCGTAGGCGCAGTAGTCGCAGTAGTCGCCGTAGTCGCAGTAAACGCCGTAGTCGCAGTAGTCGCAGTAGTCGCAGTAGTCGCAGTAGTCGCAGTAGTCGCAGTAGTCGCAGTAGTCGCAGTAGGCGCAGTAGTCGCAGTAGTCGCAGTAGTCGCAGTAGTCGCAGTAGTCGCAGTAGTAGCAGTAATCGCAGTAGTCGCAGTAGTCGCAGTAGTCGCAGTAGTCGCCGTAGTCGCCGTAGTCGCAGTAGTCGCCGTAATCGCAGTAGTCGCAGTAGTCGCAGTAGTCGCAGTGGTCGCAGTAGTCGCAGAAGTCGCAATAATCGCAGTAATCGCAGTAGTCGCAGTAGTCGCAGTAGACGCAGTAGTCGCAGTAGTCGCAGTAGTCACAGTAGTCGCAGTAGTCGCAGTAGTCGCAGTAGTCGCAGTAGTCGCAGTAGTCGCTGTAGTCGCAGTAGTCGCAGTAGTCGCAGTAGTCGCAGTATTCGCAGTAGTCGCAGTAGTCGCAGTAGTCGCAGTAGTCGCAGTAGTCGCAAAAGTCGCAGTAGTCGCAGTAGTCGCAGTAGTCGCAGTAGTCGCAGTAGTCGCAGTAGTCGCAGTAGTCGCAGTAGTCGCAGTAGTCGCAGTAGTCGCAGTAGTCGCACTATTCGCAGTAGTCGCAGTAGTGGCAGTAGTCGCAGAGGTCGCAGTAGTCGCAGTAGGTTCACTAGTCGCAGTAGTCGCAGTAGTCGCAGTAGTCGCACTAGTCGCAGTAGTCTCAGTAGTCGGAGTAGTCGCACTAGTCGCAGTAGTCGCACTTGTCGCAGTCGTCGCACTAGTCGCAGTAGTCGCACTAGTCGCAGTAGTCGCATTAGTCGCAGTAGTCGCAGTAGTCGCAGTAGTCGCAGTAGTCGCCGTAGTCGCCGTAGTCGCAGTAGTCCCAGTAGTCGCAGTAGTCGCAGTAGTCGCAGCAGTTGCAGTTGTCGCAGTAGTCGCAGTAGTCGCAGTAGTCGCAGTAGTCGCAGTAGTCGCAGTAGACGCAGTAGTCGCAGTAGTCGCAGTAGTCGCAGTAGTCGCAGTAGTCGCAGTAGTCGCAGTAGTAGCAGTAGTCGCAGTAGTCGCAGTAAACGCCGTAGTCGCAGTAGTCGCAGTAGTCGCAGTAGTCGCAGTAGTTGCAGTAGTCGCAGTAGTCGCAGTAGTCGCAGTAGTCGCAGTAGTTGCAGTAGTCGCAGAAGTCGCAGTAATCGCAGTAGTCGCAGTAGTCGAAGTAGTCGCAGTAGACGCAGTAGTCGCAGTAGTCGCAGTAGTCGCAGTAGTCGCAGTAGTCGCAGTAGTCGCAGTAGTCGCAGTAGTCGCAGTAGAAGCAGTAGTCGCAGTAGTCGTAGTCGCAGTAGTCGCAGTAGTCGCCGTAGTCGCCGTAGTCGCAGTAGTCGCATTAGTCGCAGTAGTCGCCGTAGTCGCAGTAGTCGCAGTAGTCGCCGTAGTCGCCGTAGTCGCAGTAGTCGCAGTAGTCGCCGTAGTCGCAGTAGTCGCAGTAGTCGCAGTAGTCGCAGTATTTGCAGTAGTCGCAGTAGTCGCAGTAGTCGCAGTATTCGCAGTAGTCGCAGTAGTCGCAGTAGTCGCAGTGGTCGCAGTAGTCGCAGTAGTCGCCACAGTCAATAGTCGCAGTAGTCGCCGTAGTCGCCGTAGTCGCAGTAGTCGCAGTAGTCGCCGTAGTCGCCGTAGTCGCAGTAGTCGCAGTAGTCGCCGTAGTCGCCGTAGTCGCAGTAGTCGCATTAGTCGCCGTAGTCGCAGTAGTTGCAGTAGTCGCAGTAGTCGCAGTAGTCGCAGTAGTCGCCGTAGTCGCCGTAGTCGCAGTAGTCACAGTAGTCGCAGTAGTCGCAGTAGTCGCAGTAGTCGCCGTAGTCACCGTAGTCGCAGTAGTCGCAGTAGTTGCAGTAGTCGCAGTAGTCGCAGTAGTCGCCGTAGTCGCAGTAAACGCCGTAGTCGCAGTAGTCGCAGTAGTCGCAGTAGTCGCAGTAGTCGCAGTAGTTGCAGTAGTCGCAGTAGTCGCAGTAGTCGCAGTAGTCGCAGTAGTCGCAGTAGTCGCAGTAGTCGCAGTAGACGCAGTAGTCGCAGTAGTCGCAGTAGTCGTAGTAGTCGCAGTAGTCGCAGTAGTCGAAGTAGTCGCAGTAGTCGCAGTAGTCGCAGTAGGCGCAGTAGTCGCAGTAGTCCCAGTAGTCGCAGTAGTAGCAGTAGTCGCAGTGGTCGCAGTAGTCGCAGTAGTCACCGTAGTCAGTAGTCGCAGTAGTCGCCGTAGTCGCAGTAGTCGCAGTAGTCGCAGTAGTCGCAGTAGTAGCAGTAGTCGCAGTGGTCGCAGTAGTCGCAGTAGTCACCGTAGTCAGTAGTCGCAGTAGTCGCCGTAGTCGCAGTAGTCGCAGTAGTCGCAGTAGTCGCAGTAGACGCAGTAGTCGCTTTAGTCGCAGTAGTCGCAGTAGTCGCAGTAGTCGCAGTAGAAGCAGTAGTCGCAGTAGTCGCATTAGTCGCAGTAGTCGCAGTAGTCGCCGTACTCGCCGTAGTCGCAGTAGTCGCAGTAGTCGCCGTGGTCGCCGTAGTCGCAGTAGTCACAGTAGTAGCCGTAGTCGCCGTAGTCGCAGTAGTCGCAGTAGTAGCCGTAGTCGCAGTAGTCGCAGTAGTCGCAGTAGTCGCAGTAGTCGCAGTAGTTGCAGAAGTCGCAGTAGTCGCAGTAATCGCAGTAGTCGCAGTAGTCGCAGTAGTCGCAGTAGTCGCAGTAGTTGCAGTAGTCGCAGTAGTCGCAGTAATCGCAGTAGTCGCAGTAGTCGCAGTAGTCGTAGTAGTCGCAGTAGTCGCAGTAGTCGAAGTAGTCGCAGTAGTCGCAGTAGTCGCAGTAGGCGCAGTAGTCGCAGTAGTCCCAGTAGTCGCAGTAGTAGCAGTAGTCGCAGTGGTCGCAGTAGTCGCAGTAGTCACCGTAGTCAGTAGTCGCAGTAGTCGCCGTAGTCGCAGTAGTCGCAGTAGTCGCAGTAGTCGCAGTAGACGCAGTAGTCGCTTTAGTCGCAGTAGTAGCAGTAGTCGCAGTAGTCGCAGTAGTCGCAGTAGTCGCAGTAGTCGCCGTAGTCGCCGTAGTCGCAGTAGTCGCAGTAGTCGCCGTGGTCGCCGTAGTCGCAGTAGTCACAGTAGTAGCCGTAGTCGCCGTAGTCGCAGTAGTCGCAGCAGTAGCCGTAGTCGCAGTAGTCGCAGTAGTCGCAGTAGTTGCAGTAGTCGCAGTAGTCGCAGTAATCGCAGTAGTCGCAGTAGTCGCAGTAGTCGCAGTAGTCACAGTAGTCGCAGTAGTCGCAGTAGGCGCAGTAGTCGCAGTAGTCCCAGTAGTCGCAGTAGTAGCAGTAGTCGCAGTAGTCGCAGTAGTCGCAGTAGTCGCAGTAGTCGCAGTAGTCGCAGTAGTCGCAGTAGTCGCAGTAGTCACAGTAGTCGCAGTAGTCGCAGTAGGCGCAGTAGTCGCAGTAGTCGCAGTAGTCGCAGTAGTCGCAGTAGTCGCAGTAGTCGCAGTAGCCGCCGTAGTCGCCGTAGTCGCAGTAGTCGCCGTAGTCGCCGTAGTCGCCGTAGTGGCCGTAGTCGCAGTAGTCGCCGTAGTCGCAGTAGTCGCAGTAGTCGCAGTAGTCGCAGTAGTCGCAGTAGTCGCAGTAGTCACAGTAGTCGCAGTAGTCGCAGTAGGCGCAGTAGTCGCAGTAGTCCCAGTAGTCGCAGTAGTAGCAGTAGTCGCAGTAGTCGCAGTAGTCGCAGTAGTCGCAGTAGTCGCAGTAGTCGCAGTAGTCGCAGTGGTCGCAGTAGTCGCAGTAGTCACCGTAGTCAGTAGTCGCAGTAGTCGCCGGAGTCGCCGTAGTCGCAGTAGTCGCAGTAGTCGCCGTAGTCGCCGTAGTCGCAGTAGTCGCCGTAGTCGCCGTAGTCGCAGTAGTCGCCGTAGTCGCCGTAGTCGCAGTAGCCGCCGTAGGCGCAGTAGTCGCCGTAGTCGCCGTAGTCGCAGTAGTCGCAGTAGTCGCAGTAGTCGCAGTAATCGCAGTAGTCGCAGTAGTCGCCGTAGTGGCCGTAGTCGCAGTTGTCGCCGTAAACGCATTAGTCGCAGTAGTCGCCGTAGTCGCAGTAAACGCCGTAGTCGCAGTAGTCGCAGTAGTCGCAGTAGTCGCAGTAGTCGCAGTAATCGCAGTAGACGCAGTAGTCGCAGTAGTCGCAGTAGTCGCAGTAGTCGCAGTAGTCGCAAAAGTCGCAGTAGTCGCAATAGTCGCAGTAGACGCAGTAGTCGCAGTAGTCGCAGTAGTCGCTGTAGTCGCAGTAGACGCAGTAGTCGCAGAAGTCGCAGTAGTCGCAGTAGGCGCAGTAGTCGCAGTAGTCGCAGTAGTCGCAGTAGTCGCAGTAGTCGCAGTAGTAGCAGTAATCGCAGTAGTCGCAGTAGTCGCAGTAGTTGCAGTAGTCGCCGTAATCGCAGTAGTCGCAGTAGTCGCAATAGTCGCAGTAGTCGCAGTAGTCGCAATAGTCGCAGTAGTCGCAGTAGTCGCAGTAGTCGTAGTAGACGCAGTAGTCGCAGTAGTCGCAGTAGTCACAGTAGTCGCAGTAGTCGCAGTAGTCGCAGTAGTCGCAGTAGTCGCAGTAGTCGCAGTAGTCCCAGTAGTCGCAGTAGTCGCAGTAGTCGCAGTAGTCGCAGTAGTCGCAGTATTCGCAGTAGTCGCAGTAGTCGCAGTAGTCGCAGTGGTCGCAGTAGTCGCAGTAGTCGCCAGAGTCAATAGTCGCAGTAGTCGCCGTAGTCGCCGTAGTCGCAGTAGTCGCAGTAGTCGCCGTAGTCGCCGTAGTCGCAGTAGTCGCAGTAGTCGCCGTAGTCGCCGTAGTCGCAGTAGTCGCATTAGTCGCCGTAGTCGCAGTAGTTGCAGTAGTCGCAGTAGTCGCAGTAGTCGCAGTAGTCGCCGTAGTCGCCGTAGTCGCAGTAGTCACAGTAGTCGCAGTAGTCGCAGTAGTCGCAGTAGTCGCCGTAGTCGCCGTAGTCGCAGTAGTCGCAGTAGTTGCAGTAGTCGCAGTAGTCGCAGTAGTCGCCGTAGTCGCAGTAAACGCCGTAGTCGCAGTAGTCGCAGTAGTCGCAGTAGTCGCAGTAGTCGCAGTAGTTGCAGTAGTCGCAGTAGTCGCAGTAGTCGCAGTAGTCGCAGTAGTGGCAGTAGTCGCAGTAGTCGCAGTAGACGCAGTAGTCGCAGTAGTCGCAGTAGTCGTAGTAGTCGCAGTAGTCGCAGTAGTCAAAGTAGTTGCAGTAGTCGCAGTAGTCGCAGTAGGCGCAGTAGTCAAAGTAGTCGCAGTAGTCGCAGTAGTCGCAGTGGTCGCAGTAGTCGCAGTAGTCACCGTAGTCACTAGTCGCAGTAGTCGCCGTAGTCGCCGTAGTCGCAGTAGTCGCAGTAGTCGCCGTAGTCGCCGTAGTCGCAGTAGTCGCAGTAGTCGCTGTAGTTGCACTAGTAGCAGTAGTCGCAGTAGTCGCAGTAGTCGCAGTAAACGCAGTAGTCGCAGTAGTCGCAGTAGTCGCAGTAGTCGCAGTAGTCGCAGTAGTCGCAGTAGTCGCAGTAGTCGCAGTAGTCGCAGTAGTCGCAGTAGTCGCAGTAGCCGCCGTAGTCGCCGTAATCGCAGTAGTCGCCGTAGTCGCCGTAGTCGCAGTAGTCGCCGTAGTCGCTGTAGTCGCAGTAGTCGCCGTAGGCGCAGTAGTCGCAGTAGTCGCCGTAGTCGCAGTAAACGCCGTAGTCGCAGTAGTCGGAGTAGTCGCAGTAGTCGCAGTAGTCGCAGTAGTCGCAGTAGTCGCAGTAGTCGCAGTAGTCGCAGTAGTCGCAGTAGTCGCAGTAGCCGCCGTAGTCGCCGTAGTCGCAGTAGTCGCCGTAGTCGCCGTAGTCGCAGTAGTCGCCGTAGTCGCCGTAGTCGCAGTAGTCGCCGTAGGCGCAGTAGTCGCAGTAGTCGCCGTAGTCGCAGTAAACGCCGTAGTCGCAGTAGTCGCAGTAGTCGCAGTAGTCGCAGTAGTCGCAGTAGTCGCAGTAGTCGCAGTAGTCGCAGTAGTCGCAGTAGTCGCAGTAGGCGCAGTAGTCGCAGTAGTCGAAGTAGTCGCAGTAGTCGCAGTAGTCGCAGTAGGCGCAGTAGTCGCAGTAGTCCCAGTAGTCGCAGTAGTAGCAGTAGTCGCAGTGGTCGCAGTAGTCGCAGTAGTCACCGTAGTCAGTAGTCGCAGTAGTCGCCGTAGTCGCAGTAGTCGCAGTAGTCGCAGTAGTCGCAGTAGACGCAGTAGTCGCTTTAGTCGCAGTAGTCGCAGTAGTCGCAGTAGTCGCAGTAGAAGCAGTAGTCGCAGTAGTCGCAGTAGTCGCAGTAGTCGCCGTAGTCGCCGTAGTCGCAGTAGTCGCAGTAGTCGCCGTGGTCGCCGTAGTCGCAAAAGTCACCGTAGTAGCCGTAGTCGCCGTATTCGCAGTAGTCGAATTAGTAGCCGTAGTCGCAGTAGTCGCAGTAGTCGCAGTAGTCGCAGTAGTCGCAGTAGTTGCAGTAGTCGCAGTAGTCGCAGTAATCGCAGTAGTCGCAGTAGTCGCAGTAGTCGCAGTAGTCGCAGTAGTTGCAGTAGTCGCAGTAGTCGCAGTAATCGCAGTAGTCGCAGTAGTCGCAGTAGTCACAGTAGTCGCAGTAGTCGCAGTAGGCGCAGTAGTCGCAGTAGTCCCAGTAGTCGCAGTAGTAGCAGTAGTCGCAGTAGTCGCAGTTGTCGCAGTAGTCGCAGTAGTCGCAGTAGTCGCAGTAGTCGCAGTAGTCGCAGTGGTCGCAGTAGTCGCAGTAGTCACCGTAGTCACTAGTCGCAGTAGTCGCCGGAGTCGCCGTAGTCGCAGTAGTCGCAGTAGTCGCCGTAGTCGCCGTAGTCGCAGTAGTCGCAGTAGTCGCAGTAGTTGCACTAGTAGCAGTAGTCGCAGTAGTCGCAGTAGTCGCAGTAAACGCAGTAGTCGCAGTAGTCGCAGTAGTCGCAGTAGTCGCAGTAGTCGCAGTAGTCGCAGTAGTCGCAGTAGTCGCAGTAGTCGCAGTAGTCGCAGTAGTCGCAGTAGCCGCCGTAGTCGCCGTAGTCGCAGTAGTCGCCGTAGTCGCCGTAGTCGCAGTAGTCGCCGTAGTCGCCGTAGTCGCAGTAGTCGCCGTAGGCGCAGTAGTCGCAGTAGTCGCCGTAGTCGCAGTAAACGCCGTAGTCGCAGTAGTCGCAGTAGTCGCAGTAGTCGCAGTAGTCGCAGTAGTCGCAGTAGTCGCAGTAGTCGCAGTAGTCGCTGTAGCCGCCGTAGTCGCCGTAGTCGCAGTAGTCGCCGTAGTCGCCGTAGTCGCAGTAGTCGCCGTAGTCGCCGTAGTCGCAGTAGTCGCCGTAGGCGCAGTAGTCGCAGTAGTCGCCGTAGTCGCAGTAAACGCCGTAGTCGCAGTAGTCGCAGTAGTCGCAGTAGTCGCAGTAGTCGCAGTAGTCGCAGTAGTCGCAGTAGTCGCAGTAGTCGCAGTAGGCGCAGTAGTCGCAGTAGTCGCAGTAGTCGCAGTAGTCGCAGTAGTCGCAGTAGTAGCAGTAATCGCAGTAGTCGCAGTAGTCGCAGTAGTCGCAGTAGTCGCCGTAGTCGCCGTAGTCGCAGTAGTCGCCGTAATCGCAGTAGTCGCAGTAGTCGCAGTAGTCGCAGTGGTCGCAGTAGTCGCAGAAGTCGCAATAATCGCAGTAATCGCAGTAGTCGCAGTAGTCGCAGTAGACGCAGTAGTCGCAGTAGTCGCAGTAGTCACAGTAGTCGCAGTAGTCGCAGTAGTCGCAGTAGTCGCAGTAGTCGCAGTAGTCGCTGTAGTCGCAGTAGTCGCAGTAGTCGCAGTAGTCGCAGTATTCGCAGTAGTCGCAGTAGTCGCAGTAGTCGCAGTAGTCGCAGTAGTCGCAAAAGTCGCAGTAGTCGCAGTAGTCGCAGTAGTCGCAGTAGTCGCAGTAGTCGCAGTAGTCGCAGTAGTCGCAGTAGTCGCAGTAGTCGCACTATTCGCAGTAGTCGCAGTAGTGGCAGTAGTCGCAGAGGTCGCAGTAGTCGCAGTAGGTTCACTAGTCGCAGTAGTCGCAGTAGTCGCACTAGTCGCAGTAGTCTCAGTAGTCGGAGTAGTCGCACTAGTCGCAGTAGTCGCACTTGTCGCAGTCGTCGCACTAGTCGCAGTAGTCGCACTAGTCGCAGTAGTCGCATTAGTCGCAGTAGTCGCAGTAGTCGCAGTAGTCGCAGTAGTCGCCGTAGTCGCCGTAGTCGCAGTAGTCCCAGTAGTCGCAGTAGTCGCAGTAGTCGCAGCAGTTGCAGTTGTCGCAGTAGTCGCAGTAGTCGCAGTAGTCGCAGTAGTCGCAGTAGTCGCAGTAGACGCAGTAGTCGCAGTAGTCGCAGTAGTCGCAGTAGTCGCAGTAGTCGCAGTAGTCGCAGTAGTCGCTGTAGTAGCAGTAGTCGCAGTAGTCGCAGTAAACGCCGTAGTCGCAGTAGTCGCAGTAGTCGCAGTAGTCGCAGTAGTTGCAGTAGTCGCAGTAGTCGCAGTAGTCGCAGTAGTCGCAGTAGTTGCAGTAGTCGCAGAAGTCGCAGTAATCGCAGTAGTCGCAGTAGTCGAAGTAGTCGCAGTAGACGCAGTAGTCGCAGTAGTCGCAGTAGTCGCAGTAGTCGCAGTAGTCGCAGTAGTCGCAGTAGTCGCAGTAGTCGCAGTAATCGCAGTAGAAGCAGTAGTCGCAGTAGTCGTAGTCGCAGTAGTCGCAGTAGTCGCCGTAGTCGCCGTAGTCGCAGTAGTCGCATTAGTCGCAGTAGTCGCCGTAGTCGCAGTAGTCGTAGTAGTCGCCGTAGTCGCCGTAGTCGCAGTAGTCGCAGTAGTCGCCGTAGTCGCAGTAGTCGCAGTAGTCGCAGTAGTCGCAGTATTTGCAGTAGTCGCAGTAGTCGCAGTAATCGCAATAGTCGCAGTAGTCGCAATAGTCGCAGTAGTCGCAGTAGTCGCAGTAGTCGCAGTAGTCCCAGTAGTCGCAGTAGTCGCAGTAGTCGCAGTAGTCGCAGTAGTCGCAGTATTCGCAGTAGTCGCAGTAGTCGCAGTAGTCGCAGTGGTCGCAGTAGTCGCAGTAGTCGCCACAGTCAATAGTCGCAGTAGTCGCCGTAGTCGCCGTAGTCGCAGTAGTCGCAGTAGTCGCCGTAGTCGCCGTAGTCGCAGTAGTCGCAGTAGTCGCCGTAGTCGCCGTAGTCGCAGTAGTCGCATTAGTCGCCGTAGTCGCAGTAGTTGCAGTAGTCGCAGTAGTCGCAGTAGTCGCAGTAGTCGCCGTAGTCGCCGTAGTCGCAGTAGTCACAGTAGTCGCAGTAGTCGCAGTAGTCGCAGTAGTCGCCGTAGTCACCGTAGTCGCAGTAGTCGCAGTAGTTGCAGTAGTCGCAGTAGTCGCAGTAGTCGCCGTAGTCGCAGTAAACGCCGTAGTCGCAGTAGTCGCAGTAGTCGCAGTAGTCGCAGTAGTCGCAGTAGTTGCAGTAGTCGCAGTAGTCGCAGTAGTCGCAGTAGTCGCAGTAGTCGCAGTAGTCGCAGTAGTCGCAGTAGACGCAGTAGTCGCAGTAGTCGCAGTAGTCGTAGTAGTCGCAGTAGTCGCAGTAGTCGAAGTAGTCGCAGTAGTCGCAGTAGTCGCAGTAGGCGCAGTAGTCGCAGTAGTCCCAGTAGTCGCAGTAATCGCAATAGTCGCAGTAGTCGCAATAGTCGCAGTAGTCGCAGTAGTCGCAGTAGTCGCAGTAGTCCCAGTAGTCGCAGTAGTCGCAGTAGTCGCAGTAGTCGCAGTAGTCGCAGTATTCGCAGTAGTCGCAGTAGTCGCAGTAGTCGCAGTGGTCGCAGTAGTCGCAGTAGTCGCCACAGTCAATAGTCGCAGTAGTCGCCGTAGTCGCCGTAGTCGCAGTAGTCGCAGTAGTCGCCGTAGTCGCCGTAGTCACAGTAGTCGCAGTAGTCGCCGTAGTCGCCGTAGTCGCAGTAGTCGCATTAGTCGCCGTAGTCGCAGTAGTTGCAGTAGTCGCAGTAGTCGCAGTAGTCGCAGTAGTCGCCGTATCCGCCGTAGTCGCAGTAGTCACAGTAGTCGCAGTAGTCGCAGTAGTCGCAGTAGTCGCCGTAGTCACCGTAGTCGCAGTAGTCGCAGTAGTTGCAGTAGTCGCAGTAGTCGCAGTAGTCGCCGTAGTCGCAGTAAACGCCGTAGTCGCAGTAGTCGCAGTAGTCGCAGTAGTCGCAGTAGTCGCAGTAGTTGCAGTAGTCGCAGTAGTCGCAGTAGTCGCAGTAGTCGCAGTAGTCGCAGTAGTCGCAGTAGTCGCAGTAGACGCAGTAGTCGCAGTAGTCGCAGTAGTCGTAGTAGTCGCAGTAGTCGCAGTAGTCGAAGTAGTCGCAGTAGTCGCAGTAGTCGCAGTAGGCGCAGTAGTCGCAGTAGTCCCAGTAGTCGCAGTAGTAGCAGTAGTCGCAGTGGTCGCAGTAGTCGCAGTAGTCACCGTAGTCAGTAGTCGCAGTAGTCGCCGTAGTCGCAGTAGTCGCAGTAGTCGCAGTAGTCGCAGTAGTAGCAGTAGTCGCAGTGGTCGCAGTAGTCGCAGTAGTCACCGTAGTCAGTAGTCGCAGTAGTCGCCGTAGTCGCAGTAGTCGCAGTAGTCGCAGTAGTCGCAGTAGACGCAGTAGTCGCTTTAGTCGCAGTAGTCGCAGTAGTCGCAGTAGTCGCAGTAGAAGCAGTAGTCGCAGTAGTCGCATTAGTCGCAGTAGTCGCAGTAGTCGCCGTACTCGACGTAGTCGCAGTAGTCGCAGTAGTCGCCGTGGTCGCCGTAGTCGCAGTAGTCACAGTAGTAGCCGTAGTCGCCGTAGTCGCAGTAGTCGCAGTAGTAGCCGTAGTCGCAGTAGTCGCAGTAGTCGCAGTAGTCGCAGTAGTCGCAGTAGTTGCAGAAGTCGCAGTAGTCGCAGTAATCGCAGTAGTCGCAGTAGTCGCAGTAGTCGCAGTAGTCGCAGTAGTTGCAGTAGTCGCAGTAGTCGCAGAAATCGCAGTAGTCGCAGTAGTCGCAGTAGTCGTAGTAGTCGCAGTAGTCGCAGTAGTCGAAGTAGTCGCAGTAGTCGCAGTAGTCGCAGTAGGCGCAGTAGTCGCAGTAGTCCCAGTAGTCGCAGTAGTAGCAGTAGTCGCAGTGGTCGCAGTAGTCGCAGTAGTCACCGTAGTCAGTAGTCGCAGTAGTCGCCGTAGTCGCAGTAGTCGCAGTAGTCGCAGTAGTCGCAGTAGACGCAGTAGTCGCTTTAGTCGCAGTAGTAGCAGTAGTCGCAGTAGTCGCAGTAGTCGCAGTAGTCGCAGTAGTCGCCGTAGTCGCCGTAGTCGCAGTAGTCGCAGTAGTCGCCGTGGTCGCCGTAGTCGCAGTAGTCACAGTAGTAGCCGTAGTCGCCGTAGTCGCAGTAGTCGCAGCAGTAGCCGTAGTCGCAGTAGTCGCAGTAGTCGCAGTAGTCGCAGTAGTCGCAGTAGTCGCAGTAGTCGCAGTAGTTGCAGTAGTCGCAGTAGTCGCAGTAATCGCAGTAGTCGCAGTAGTCGCAGTAGTCGCAGTAGTCACAGTAGTCGCAGTAGTCGCAGTAGGCGCAGTAGTCGCAGTAGTCCCAGTAGTCGCAGTAGTAGCAGTAGTCGCAGTAGTCGCAGTAGTCGCAGTAGTCGCAGTAGTCGCAGTAGTCGCAGTAGTCGCAGTAGTCACAGTAGTCGCAGTAGTCGCAGTAGGCGCAGTAGTCGCAGTAGTCGCAGTAGTCGCAGTAGTCGCAGTAGTCGCAGTAGTCGCAGTAGCCGCCGTAGTCGCCGTAGTCGCAGTAGTCGCCCTAGTCGCCGTAGTCGCCGTAGTGGCCGTAGTCGCAGTAGTCGCCGTAGTCGCAGTAGTCGCAGTAGTCGCAGTAGTCGCAGTAGTCGCAGTAGTCGCAGTAGTCACAGTAGTCGCAGTAGTCGCAGTAGGCGCAGTAGTCGCAGTAGTCCCAGTAGTCGCAGTAGTAGCAGTAGTCGCAGTAGTCGCAGTAGTCGCAGTAGTCGCAGTAGTCGCAGTAGTCGCAGTGGTCGCAGTAGTCGCAGTAGTCACCGTAGTCAGTAGTCGCAGTAGTCGCCGGAGTCGCCGTAGTCGCAGTAGTCGCAGTAGTCGCCGTAGTCGCCGTAGTCGCAGTAGTCGCAGTAGTCGCAGTAGTTGCATTAGTAGCAGTAGTCGCAGTAGTCGCAGTAGTCGCAGTAAACGCAGTAGTCGCAGTAGTCGCAGTAGTCGCTGTAGTCGCAGTAGTCGCAGTAGTCGCAGAAGTCGCAGTAGTCGCAGTAGTCGCAGTAGTCGCAGTAGTCGCAGTAGTCGCAGAAGCCGCCGTAGTCGCCGTAGTCGCAGTAGTCGCCCTAGTCGCCGTAGTCGCAGTAGTCGCCGTAGTCGCCGTAGTCGCAGTAGTCGCTGTAGTCGCAGTAGACGCCGTAGTCGCAGTAGTCGCAGTAGTCGCAGTAGTCGCAGTAGTCGCAGTAGTCGCAGTAGTCGCAGTAGTCGCAGTAGTCGCAGTAGTCGCAGTAGTCGCAGTAGTCGCTGTAGTCGCAGTAGTCGCAGTAGTCGCAGTAGTCGCAGTAGTCGCAGTAGTCGCAGTAGTCGCAGTAGTCGCAGTAGTCGCAGTAGCCGCCGTAGTCGCCGTAGTCGCAGTAGTCGCCGTAGTCGCCGTAGTCGCAGTAGTCGCCGTAGTCGCCGTAGTCGCAGTAGCCGCCGTAGGCGCAGTAGTCGCAGTAGTCGCCGTAGTCGCAGTAAACGCCGTAGTCGCAGTAGCCGCCGTAGTCGCCGTAGTCACAGTAGTCGCAGTAGTCGCAGTAGTCGCAGTAATCGCAGTAGTCGCAGTAGTCGCCGTAGTGGCCGTAGTCGCAGTTGTCGCCGTAAACGCATTAGTCGCAGTAGTCGCCGTAGTCGCAGTAAACGCCGTAGTCGCAGTAGTCGCAGTAGTCGCAGTAGTCGCAGTAATCGCAGTAGACGCAGTAGTCGCAGTAGTCGCAGTAGTCGCAGTAGTCGCAGTAGTCGCAAAAGTCGCAGTAGTCGCAATAGTCGCAGTAGACGCAGTAGTCGCAGTAGTCGCAGTAGTCGCTGTAGTCGCAGTAGACGCAGTAGTCGCAGAAGTCGCAGTAGTCGCAGTAGGCGCAGTAGTCGCAGTAGTCGCAGTAGTCGCAGTAGTCGCAGTAGTCGCAGTAGTAGCAGTAATCGCAGTAGTCGCAGTAGTCGCAGTAGTTGCAGTAGTCGCCGTAATCGCAGTAGTCGCAGTAGTCGCAGTAGTCGCAGTAGTCGCAGTAGTCGCAATAGTCGCAGTAGTCGCAGTAGTCGCAGTAGTCGTAGTAGACGCAGTAGTCGCAGTAGTCGCAGTAGTCACAGTAGTCGCAGTAGTCGCAGTAGTCGCAGTAGTCGCAGTAGTCGCAGTAGTCGCAGTAGTCCCAGTAGTCGCAGTAGTCGCAGTAGTCGCAGTAGTCGCAGTAGTCGCAGTATTCGCAGTAGTCGCAGTAGTCGCAGTAGTCGCAGTGGTCGCAGTAGTCGCAGTAGTCGCCAGAGTCAATAGTCGCAGTAGTCGCCGTAGTCGCCGTAGTCGCAGTAGTCGCAGTAGTCGCCGTAGTCGCCGTAGTCGCAGTAGTCGCAGTAGTCGCCGTAGTCGCCGTAGTCGCAGTAGTCGCATTAGTCGCCGTAGTCGCAGTAGTTGCAGTAGTCGCAGTAGTCGCAGTAGTCGCAGTAGTCGCCGTAGTCGCCGTAGTCGCAGTAGTCACAGTAGTCGCAGTAGTCGCAGTAGTCGCAGTAGTCGCCGTAGTCGCCGTAGTCGCAGTAGTCGCAGTAGTTGCAGTAGTCGCAGTAGTCGCAGTAGTCGCCGTAGTCGCAGTAAACGCCGTAGTCGCAGTAGTCGCAGTAGTCGCAGTAGTCGCAGTAGTTGCAGTAGTCGCAGTAGTCGCAGTAGTCGCAGTAGTCGCAGTAGTGGCAGTAGTCGCAGTAGTCGCAGTAGACGCAGTAGTCGCAGTAGTCGCAGTAGTCGTAGTAGTCGCAGTAGTCGCAGTAGTCAAAGTAGTTGCAGTAGTCGCAGTAGTCGCAGTAGGCGCAGTAGTCGCAGTAGTCGCAGTAATCGCAGTAGTCGCCGTAGTCGCAGTAGTCGCAGTAGTAGCCGTAGTCGCAGTAGTCGCAGTAGTCGCAGTAGTCGCAGTAGTTGCAGTAGTCGCAGTAGTCGCAGTAATCGCAGTAGTCGCAGTAGACGCAGTAGTCGCAGTAGTCGCAGTAGGCGCAGTTGTCGCAGTAGTCGCAGTAGTCGCAGTAGTCGCAGTAGTCGCAGTAGTCGCAGTAGTCGCAGTATTCGCAGTAGTCGCAGTAGTCGCAGTAGTCGCCGTAGTCGCAGTAGTCGCAGTAGTCGCAGTAGTCGCAGTAGTCGCCGTAGTCGCAGTAGTCGCCGTAGTCGTAGTAGTCGCAGCAGTCGCAGTAGTCGCAGTAGTCGCAGTAGTCGCAGTAGTCGCACTAGTCGCAGTATTCGCTGTAGTCGCAGTAGTCGCAGTAGTCGTACTAGTCGCAGTTGTCGCAGTAGTCGCAGTAGTCGCACTAGTCGCAGTAGTCGCAGTAGTGGCAGTAGTCGCAGAGTTCGCAGTAGTCGCAGTAGGCGCACTAGTCGCAGTAGTCGCAGTATTCGCAGTAGTCGCACTAGTCGCAGTATTTGCACTAGTCGCAGTAGTCGCACTAGTCGCAGTAGTCGCACTAGTCGCAGTAGTCGCAGTAGTCGCAGTAGTCGCAGTAGTTGCAGTAGTCGCAGTAGTCGCAGTAATCGCAGTAGTCGCAGTAGACGCAGTAGTCGCAGTAGTCGCAGTAGGCGCAGTTGTCGCAGTAGTCGCAGTAGTCGCAGTAGTCGCAGTAGTCGCAGTAGTCGCACTAGTCGCAGTAGTCGCACTAGTCGCAGTAGTCGCACTAGTCGCAGTAGTCGCACTAGTCGCAGTAGTCGCACTAGTCGCAGTAGTCGCACTAGTCGCAGTAGTCGCACTAGTCCCAGTAGTCGCACTAGTCGCAGTAGTCACACTAGTCGCAGTAGTCGCACTAGTCGCAGTAGTCGCCCTAGTCGCAGTAGTCGCACTAGTCGCAGTAGTCGCACTAGTCGCAGTAGTCGCACTAGTAGCAGTAGTCGCGCTAGTCGCAGTAGTCTCACTATACGCAGTTGTCCCACTAGTTGCAGTAGTCGCACTAGTCGCAGTAGTCGCATTAGTCGCAGTAGTCGCACTAGTCGCAGTAGTCGCACTAGTCGCAGTAGTCGCACTAGTGGCAGTAGTCGCACTAGTCGCAGTAGTCGCACTAGTCGCAGTAGTCGCAATATACGCAGTAGTCGCAGTAGTCGCAATAGTCGCAGTAGTCGCAGTAATCGCAGTAGTCGCAGTAGTCGCAGTAGTCGCAGTTGTCGTTGTAGTCAGTAGTCGCAGTAGTCGCCGGAGACGCCGTAATCGCAGTAGTCGCAGTAGTTGCCGTAGTCGCCGGAGTCGCAGTAGTCGCAGTAGTCGCCGTAGTCGCCGTAGTTGCAGTAGTCGCAGTAGTCGCCGTAGTCGCAGTAGTTGCAGTTGTCGCAGTAGTCGCACTAGTCGTAGTAGTCGCAGTAGTCGCAGTAGTCGCAGTAGTTGCAGTAGTCGCCGTAGTCGCCGTAGTCGCAGTAGTCCCAGTAGTCGCAGTAGTCGCAGTAGTCGCAGTAGTCGCAGTAGTTGCAGTAGTCGTGTTAGTCGCAGTAGTCGCAGTAGTCGCAGTAGTCGCAGTAGTCGCAGTAGACGCTTTAGTCGCAGTAGTCGCAGTAGTCGCAGTAGTCGCAGTAGTCGCAGTAGTCGCAGTAGTAGCAGTAGTCGCAGTAGTCGCAGTAAACGCCGTAGTCGCCGTAGTCGCAGTAGTCGCAGTAGTCGCAGTAGTCGCAGTAGTCGCAGTAGTCGCAGTAGTCGCAGTAGTTGCAGTAGTCGCAGTAGTCGCAGTAGTCGCAGTAGTCGCAGTAGTCGCAGTAGTCGCAGTAGACGCAGTAGTCGCAGTAGTCGCAGTAGTCGCAGTAGTCGTAGTAGTCGCAGCAGTAGCATTAGTCGCAGTAGTCGTAGTCGCAGTAGTCGCAATAGTCGCCGTACTCGCCGTAGTCGCAGTAGTCGCAGTAGTCGCAGTAGTCGCCGTAGTCGCAGTAGACGCAGTAGTCGCCGTAGTCGCCGTAGTCGCAGTAGTCGCAGTAGTCGCCGTAGTCACAGTAGTCGCAGTAGTCGCAGTAGTCGCAGTAGTTGCAGTAGTCGCAGTAGTCGCAGTAATCGCAGTAGTCGCAGTAGTCGCAGTAGTCGCAGTAGTCGCAGTAGTCGCAGTAGTGGCAGTAGTCCCAGTAGTCGCAGTAGTCGCAGTAGTCGCAGTAGTCGCAGTATTCGCAGTAGTCGCAGTAGTCGCAGTAGTCGCAGTGGTCGCAGTAGTCGCAGTAGTCGCCATATTCAGTAGTCGCAGTAGTCGCCGTAGTCGCCGTAGTCGCAGTAGTCGCAGTAGTCGCCGTAGTCGCCGTAGTCGCAGTAGTCGCAGTAGTCGCCGTAGTCGCCGTAGTCGCAGTAGTCGCATTAGTCGCCGTAGTCGCAGTAGTTGCAGTAGTCGCAGTAGTCGCAGTAGTCGCAGTATTCGCCGTAGTCGCCGTAGTCGCAGTAGTCACAGTAGTCGCAGTAGTCGCAGTAGTTGCAGTAGTCGCCGTAGTCGCCGTAGTCGCAGTAGTCGCAGTAGTCGCAGTAGTCGCAGTAGTCGCAGTAGTCGCAGTAGTCGCAGTAGTAGCAGTAGTCGCAGTAGTCGCAGTAGTCGCAGTAGTCGCAGTATTCGCCGTAGTCGCCGTAGTCGCAGTAGTCGCAGTAGTCGCCGAGGTCGCCGTAGTCGCCGTAGTCGCAGTAGTCGCCGTAATCGCCGTAGTCGCAGTAGTCGCAGTATTCGCCGTAGTCGCAGTAGTCGCAGTAGTCGCAGTAGTTGCAGTAGTCGCAGTAGTCGCAGTAATCGCAGTATTCGCAGTAGTCGCAATAGTCGCAGTAGTCGCAGTAGTCGCAGTAGGCACAGTAGTCGCAGTAGTCCCAGTAGTCGCAGTAGTCGCAGTAGTCGCAGTAGTCGCAGTATTCGCAGTAGTCGCAGTAGTCGCAGTAGTCGCAGTAGTCGCAGTAGTCGCACTAGTCGCAGTATTCGCAGTAGTCGCAGTAGTCGCAGTAGTCGTACTAGTCGCAGTTGTCGCAGTAGTTGCAGTAGTCGCACTAGTCGCAGTAGTCGCAGTAGTGGCGGTAGTCGCAGAGGTCGCAGTAGTCGCAGTAGGCGCACTAGTCGCAGTAGTCGCAGTAGTCGCAGTAGTCGCAGTAGTCGCACTAGTCGCAGTAGTCGCACTAGTCGCAGTAGTCGCACTAGTCGCAGTAGTCGCATTAGTCGCAGTTGTCGCAGTAGTCGCACTAGTCGCAGTATTTGCACTAGTCGCAGTAGTCGCACTAGTCGCAGTAGTCGCACTAGTCGCAGTAGTCACACTAGTCGCAGTAGTCGCACTAGTCGCAGTAGTCGCACTAGTCGCAGTAGTCGCACTAGTCGCAGTAGTCGCACTAGTCGCAGTAGTCGCACTAGTCGCAGTAGTCGCACTAGTCGCAGTAGTCGCACTAGTCGCAGTAGTCGCACTAGTCCCAGTAGTCGCACTAGTCGCAGTAGTCGCACTAGTCGCAGTAGTCGCACTAGTCGCAGTAGTCGCCCTAGTCGCAGTAGTCGCACTAGTCGCAGTAGTCGCACTAGTCGCAGTAGTCGCACTAGTAGCAGTAGTCGCGCTAGTCGCAGTAGTCTCACTAGACGCAGTTGTCGCACTAGTCGCAGTAGTCGCACTAGTCGCAGTAGTCGCATTAGTCGCAGTAGTCGCACTAGTCGCAGTAGTCGCACTAGTCGCAGTAGTCGCACTAGTGGCAGTAGTCGCACTAGTCGCAGTAGTCGCACTAGTCGCAGTAGTCGCAGTATACGCAGTAGTCGCAGTAGTCGCAATAGTCGCAGTAGTCGCAGTAATCGCAGTAGTCGCAGTAGTCGCAGTAGTCGCAGTAGTCGCAGTAGTCGCCGTAGTCAGTAGTCGCAGTAGTCGCCGTAGACGCCGTAATCGCAGTAGTCGCAGTAGTTGCCGTAGTCGCCGGAGTCGCAGTAGTCGCAGTAGTCGCCGTAGTCGCCGTAGTTACAGTAGTCGCAGTAGTCGCCGTAGTCGCAGTAGTTGCAGTTGTCGCAGTAGTCGCACTAGTCGTAGTAGTCGCAGTAGTCGCAGTAGTCGCAGTAGTCGCAGTAGTTGCAGTAGTCGCCGTAGTCGCCGTAGTCGCAGTAGTCCCAGTAGTCGCAGTAGTCGCAGTAGTCGCAGTAGTCGCAGTAGTTGCAGTAGTCGTATTAGTCGCAGTAGTCGCAGTAGTCGCAGTAGTCGCAGTAGTCGCAGTAGACGCTTTAGTCGCAGTAGTCGCAGTAGTCGCAGTAGTCGCAGTAGTCGCAGTAGTCGCAGTAGTCGCAGTAGTCGCAGTAGTAGCAGTAGTCGCAGTAGTCGCAGTAAACGCCGTAGTCGCAGTAGTCGCAGTAGTCGCAGTAGTCGCAGTAGTCGCAGTAGTCGCCGTAGTCGCCGTAGTCGCAGTAGTCGCAGTAGTCGCCGTAGTCGCCGTAGTCGCAGTAGTCGCATTAGTCGCCGTAGTCGCAGTAGTTGCAGTAGTCGCAGTAGTCGCAGTAGTCGCAGTAGTCGCCGTAGTCGCCGTAGTCGCAGTAGTCACAGTAGTCGCAGTAGTCGCAGTAGTCGCAGTAGTCGCCGTAGTCGCCGTAGTCGCAGTAGTCGCAGTAGTTGCAGTAGTCGCAGTAGTCGCAGTAGTCGCCGTAGTCGCAGTAAACGCCGTAGTCGCAGTAGTCGCAGTAGTTGCAGTAGTCGCAGTAGTCGCAGTAGTTGCAGTAGTCGCAGTAGTCGCAGTAGTCGCAGTAGTCGCAGTAGTGGCAGTAGTCGCAGTAGTCGCAGTAGACGCAGTAGTCGCAGTAGTCGCAGTAGTCGTAGTAGTCGCAGAAGTCGCAGTAGTCAAAGTAGTTGCAGTAGTCGCAGTAGTCGCAGTAGGCGCAGTAGTCGCAGTAGTCGCACTAATCGCAGTAGTCGCCGTAGTCGCAGTAGTCGCAGTAGTAGCCGTAGTCGCAGTAGTCGCAGTAGTCGCAGTAGTCGCAGTAGTCGCAGTAGTTGCAGTAGTCGCAGTAGTCGCAGTAATCGCAGTAGTCGCAGTAGACGCAGTAGTCGCAGTAGTCGCAGTAGGCGCAGTTGTCGCAGTAGTCGCAGTAGTCGCAGTAGTCGCAGTAGTCGCAGTAGTCGCAGTATTCGCAGTAGTCGCAGTAGTCGCAGTAGTCGCCGTAGTCGCAGTAGTCGCAGTAGTCGCAGTAGTCGCAGTAGTCGCCGTAGTCGCAGTAGTCGCCGTAGTCGTAGTAGTCGCAGCAGTCGCAGTAGTCGCAGTAGTCGCAGTAGTCGCAGTAGTCGCACTAGTCGCAGTATTCGCAGTAGTCGCAGTAGTCGCAGTAGTCGTACTAGTCGCAGTTGTCGCAGTAGTCGCAGTAGTCGCACTAGTCGCAGTAGTCGCAGTAGTGGCAGTAGTCGCAGAGTTCGCAGTAGTCGCAGTAGGCGCACTAGTCGCAGTAGTCGCAGTAGTCGCAGTAGTCGCAGTAGTCGCACTAGTGGCAGTATTTGCACTAGTCGCAGTAGTCGCACTAGTCGCAGGAGTCGCACTAGTCGCAGTAGTCGCAGTAGTCGCAGTAGTCGCAGTAGTTGCAGTAGTCGCAGTAGTCGCAGTAATCGCAGTAGTCGCAGTAGACGCAGTAGTCGCAGTAGTCGCAGTAGGCGCAGTTGTCGCAGTAGTCGCAGTAGTCGCAGTAGTCGCAGTAGTCGCAGTAGTCGCAGTAGTCGCAGTAGTCGCACTAGTCGCAGTAGTCGCACTAGTCGCAGTAGTCGCACTAGTCGCAGTAGGTCGCACTAGTCGCAGTAGTCGCACTAGTCGCAGTAGTCGCACTAGTCGCAGTAGTCGCACTAGTCCCAGCTGTCCCAGTAGTCGCACTAGTCGCAGTAGTCGCACTAGTCGCAGTAGTCACACTAGTCGCAGTAGTCGCCCTAGTCGCAGTAGTCGCACTAGTCGCAGTAGTCGCACTAGTCGCAGTAGTCGCACTAGTAGCAGTAGTCGCGCTAGTCGCAGTAGTCTCACTAGACGCAGTTGTCGCACTAGTCGCAGTAGTCGCACTAGTCGCAGTAGTCGCATTAGTCGCAGTAGTCGCACTAGTCGCAGTAGTCGCACTAGTCGCAGTAGTCGCACTAGTGGCAGTAGTCGCACTAGTCGCAGTAGTCGCACTAGTCGCAGTAGTCGCATTATACGCAGTAGTCGCAGTAGTCGCAATAGTCGCAGTAGTCGCAGTAACCGCAGTAGTCGCAGTAGTCGCAGTAGTCGCAGTTGTCGTTGTAGTCAGTAGTCGCAGTAGTCGCCGGAGACGCCGTAA
>JAZDUA010001506.1:0-61275 GCA_038098605.1 Gryllus longicercus | reverse complement strand
TTACGTCCCGGCGAACAAAGTTACGTCCCGGCGAACAAAAATACGACCCGGCGAACGAAGTTACGTCCCAGCGAACGAAGTTTCGTCCCGGCGAACGAAGTTACGTCCCGGCGAACGAAGTTACGTCCCGGTGAACGAAGTTACGTCCCGGCGAACGAAGTTACGTCCCGGCGAACGAAGTTACGTCCCGGCGAACGAAGTTACGTCCCGGCGAATGAAGTTACGTCCCGGCGAACGAAAATACGTCCCGGCGAACGAAGTTATGTCCCGGCGAACGAAGTTACGTCCCGGCGAACAAAGTTACGTCCCGGCGAACAAAGCTACGTTCTGGCGAACAAAAATACGACCCGGCGAACGAAGTTACGTCCCAGCGGTCGAAGTTACGTCCCGGCGAACGAAGTTTCGTCTCGGCGAACGAAGTTACGTCCCGGCGAACGAAGTTACGTCCCGGCGAACAAAGTTACGTCCCGGCGAACAAAAATACGACCCGGCGAACGAAGTTACGTCCCGGCGAACGAAGTTACGTCCCGGCGAACGAAGTTACGTCCCGGCGAACGAAGTTACGTCCCGGCGAAAGAAGTTACGTCCCGGCGAACGAAGTTACGTCCCGGCGAACGAAGTTACGTCCCGGCGAACGAAGTTAAGTCCCGGCGAACGAAGTTACGTCCCGGCGAACGAAGTTACGTCCCGGCGAACGAAGTTACGTCCCGGCGAACGAAGTTACGTCCCGGCGAACGAAGTTACGTCCCGGCGAACGAAGTTTCGTCCCGGCGAACGAAGTTACGTCCCGGCGAACGAAGTTACGTCCCGGCGAACGAAGTTACGTCCCGGCGAACGAAGTTACGTCCCGGCGAACGAAGTTACGTCCCGGCGAACGAAGTTACGTCCCGGCGAACGACGTTACGTCCCGGCGAACGAAGTTACGTCCCGGCGAACGAAGTTACGTCCTGGCGAACGAAGTTACGTCCCGGCGAACGATGTTACGTCCCGGCGAACGAAGTTACGTCCCGGCGAACGAAGTTACGTCCCGGCGAACGAATTTACGTCTCGGCGAACGATGTTACGTCCCGGCGAACGAAGTTACGTCCCGGCGAACGAAGTTACGTCCCGGCGAACGATGTTACGTCCCGGCGAACTAAGTTACGTCCCGGCGAACGAAGTTACGTCCCGGCGAACGAAGTTACGTCCCGGCGAACGAAGTTACGTCCCGGCGAACAAAGTTACGTCCCGGCGAACAAAGTTACGTCCCGGCGAACAAAGTTACGTCCCGGCGAACAAAAATACGACCCGGCGAACGAAGTTACGTCCCAGCGAACGAAGTTTCGTCCCGGCGAACGAAGTTACGTCCCGGCGAACGAAGTTACGTCCCGGTGAACGAAGTTACGTCCCGGCGAACGAAGTTACGTCCCGGCGAACGAAGTTACGTCCCGGCGAACGAAGTTACGTCCCGGCGAATGAAGTTACGTCCCGGCGAACGAAAATACGTCCCGGCGAACGAAGTTATGTCCCGGCGAACAAAGTTACGTCCCGGCGAACAAAGTTACGTCCCGGCGAACAAAGCTACGTTCTGGCGAACAAAAATACGACCCGGCGAACGAAGTTACGTCCCAGCGGTCGAAGTTACGTCCCGGCGAACGAAGTTTCGTCTCGGCGAACGAAGTTACGTCCCGGCGAACGAAGTTACGTCCCGGCGAACAAAGTTACGTCCCGGCGAACAAAAATACGACCCGGCGAACGAAGTTACGTCCCGGCGAACGAAGTTACGTCCCGGCGAACGAAGTTACGTCCCGGCGAACGAAGTTACGTCCCGGCGAAAGAAGTTACGTCCCGGCGAACGAAGTTACGTCCCGGCGAACGAAGTTACGTCCCGGCGAACGAAGTTTCGTCCCGGCGAACGAAGTTACGTCCCGGCGAACGAAGTTACGTCCCGGCGAACGAAGTTACGTCCCGGCGAACGAAGTTACGTCCCGGCGAACGAAGTTACGTCCCGGCGAACGAAGTTTCGTCCCGGCGAACGAAGTTACGTCCCGGCGAACGAAGTTACGTCCCGGCGAACGAAGTTACGTCCCGGCGAAAGAAGTTACGTCCCGGCGAACGAAGTTACGTCCCGGCGAACAAAGTTACGTCTCGGCGAACAAAGTTACGTCTCGGCGAACAAAGTTACGTCTCGGCGAACGAAGTTACGTCCCGGCGAACCAAGTTACGTCCCGGCGAACGAAGTTACGTCCCGGCGAACGATGTTACGTCCCGGCGAACTAAGTTACGTCCCGGCGAACAAAGTTACGTCCCGGCGAACCAAGTTACGTCCCGGCGAACGAAGTTACGTCCCGGCGAACGATGTTACGTACCGGCGAACGAAGTTACGTCCCGGCGAACGAAAATACGTCCCGGCGAACGAAGTTATGTCCCGGCGAACGAAGTTACGTCCCGGCGAACGAAGTTACGTCCCGGCTAAACAAGTTACGTACCGGCGAAAAAAGTTACGACCCGGCGAACAAAGTTACGTCCCGGCGAACGAAGTTACGTCCCGGTGAACGAAGTTACGTCCCGGAGAACGAAGTTACGTCCCGGCGAACGAAGTTACGTCCCGGCGAACGAAGTTACGTCCCGGCGAATGAAGTTACGTCCCGGCGAACGAAAATACGTCCCGGCGAACGAAGTTATGTCCCGGCGAACGAAGTTACGTCCCGGCGAACAAAGTTACGTCCCGGCGAACAAAGCTACGTTCTGGTGAACAAAAATACGACCCGGCGAACGAAGTTACGTCCCAGCGGTCGAAGTTACGTCCCGGCGAACGAAGTTTCGTCCCGGCGAACGAAGTTACGTCCCGGCGAACGAAGTTACGTCCCGGCGAACAAAGTTACGTCCCGGCGAACAAAAATACGACCCGGCGAACGAAGTTACGTCCCGGCGAACGAAGTTACGTCCCGGCGAACGAAGTTACGTCCCGGCGGACGAAGTTACGTCCCGGCGAACAAAGTTACGTCTCGGCGAACAAAGTTAAATCTCGGCGAAAAAAGTTACGTCTCGGCGAACGAAGTTACGTCCCGGCAAACCAAGTTACGTCCCTGCGAACGAAGTTACGTCCCGGCGAACGAAGTTACATCCCGGCGAACGAAGTTACGTCCCGGCGAACGAAGTTACGACCCGGCGAACGAACTTACGTCCCGGCGAACGAAGTTACGTCCCGGCGAACGAAGTTACGTCCCCGCGAACGAAGTTACGTCCCGGCGAACGAAGTTATGTCCCGGCGAACGAAGTTACGTCCCGGCGAACAAAGTTACGTCCCGGCGAACAAAGTTACGTCCCGGCGAACAAAGTTACGTCCCGGCGAACAAAGTTACGTCCCGGCGAACAAAGTTACGTCCCGGCGAACAAAGTTACGTCCCGGCGAACAAAAATACGACCCGGCGAACAAAGTTACGTCCCGGCGAACAAAGTTACGTCCCGGCGAACGAAGTTACGTCCCGGCGAACGATGTTACGTACCGGCGAAAGAAGTTACGTGCCGGCGAACGAAGTTACGCCCCGGCGAACGAAGTTACGTCCCGGCGAACGAAGTTACGTCCCGGCGAACGAAGTTACGTCCCGGCGAACGAAGTTACGTCCCGGCGAACGACGTTACGTCCCGGCGAACGAAGTTACGTCCCGGCGAACGAAGTTACGTCCTGGCGAACGAAGTTACGTCCCGGCGAACGATGTTACGTCCCGGCGAACGAAGTTACGTCCCGGCGAACGAAGTTACGTCCCGGCGAACGAATTTACGTCTCGGCGAACGATGTTACGTCCCGGCGAACGAAGTTACGTCCCGGCGAACGAAGTTACGTCCCGGCGAACGATGTTACGTCCCGGCGAACTAAGTTACGTCCCGGCGAACGAAGTTACGTCCCGGCGAACGAAGTTACGTCCCGGCGAACGAAGTTACGTCCCGGCGAACGATGTTACGTCCCCGCGAACGAAGTTACGTCCCGGTGAACCAAATTACGTCCCGGCGAACGAAGTTACGTCCCGGCTAACCAAGTTACGTCCCGGCGAACAAAGTTACGACCCGGCGAACAAAGTTACGTCCCGGCGAACGAAGTTACGTCCCGGTGAACGAAGTTACGTCCCGGCGAACGAAGTTACGTCCCGGCGAACAAAGTTACGTCCCGGCGAACGAAGTTACGTCCCGGCGAACGAAGTTACGTCCCGGCGAACAAAGTTACGTCCCGGCGAACAAAGTTACGTCCCGGCGAACAAAGTTACGTCACGTCGAACAAAGTTACGTCCCGGCGAACAAAGTTACGTCCTGGCGAACGAAGTTACGTCCCGGCGAACGAAGTTACGTCCCGGCGAACGAAGTTACGTCCCGGCGAACGAAGTTACGTCCCGGCGAACGAAGTTACGTCCCGGCGAACGATGTTACGTCCCGGCGAACTAAGTTACGTCCCGGCGAACGAAGATACGTCCCGGCGAACGAAGTTACGTCCCGGCGAACGAAGTTACGTCCCGGCGAACGATGTTACGTCCCGGCGAACGAAGTTACGTCCCGGCGAACCAAATTACGTCCCGGCGAACGAAGTTACGTCCCGGCTAACCAAGTTACGTCCCGGCGAACAAAGTTACGACCCGGCGAACAAAGTTACGTCCCGGCGAACGATGTTACGTCCCGGTGAACGAAGTTACGTCCCGGCGAACGAAGTTACGTCCCGGCGAACGAAGTTACGTCCCGGCGAACGAAGTTACGTCCCGGCGAACGAAGTTACGTCCCGGCGAACGAAAATACGTCCCGGCGAACGAAGTTATGTCCCGGCGAACGAAGTTACGTCCCGGCGAACAAAGTTACGTCCCGGCGAACAAAGTTACGTCCCGGCGAACAAAGTTACGTCCCGGCGAACAAAGTTACGTCCCGGCGAACAAAAATACGACCCGGCGAACAAAGTTACGTCCCAGCGAACGAAGTTACGTCCCGGCGAACGAAGTTTCGTCCCGGGGAACGAAGTTACGTCCCGGCGAACGAAATTACGTCCCGGCGAACAAAGTTACGTCCCGGCGAACAAAGTTACGTCTCGGCGAACAAAGTTACGTCTCGGCGAACAAAGTTACGTCTCGGCGAACGAAGTTACGTCCCGGCGAACCAAGTTACGTCCCGGCGAACGAAGTTACGTCCCGGCGAACGAAGTTACGTCCCGGCGAACGAAGTTACGTCCCGGCGAACGAAGTTACGTCCCGGCGAACAAAGTTACGTCTCGGCGAACAAAGTTACGTCTCCGCGAACAAAGTTACGTCTCGGCGAACGAAGTTACGCCCCGGCGAACGAAGTTACGTCCCGGCGAACGAAGTTACGTCCCGGCGAACGAAGTTACGTCCCGGCGAACGATGTTACGTCCCGGCGAACTAAGTTACGTCCCGGCGAACGAAGTTACGTCCCGGCGAACAAAGTTACGTCCCGGCGAACAAAGTTACGTCCCGGCGAACGAAGTTACGTCCCGGCGAACGAAGTTACGTCCCGGCGAACGAAGTTACGTCCCGGCGAACAAAGTTACGTCCCGGCGAACAAAGTTACGTCCCGGCGAACAAAGCTACGTCTCGGCGAACAAAAATACGACCCGGCGAACGAAGTTACGTCCCGGCGAACGAAGTTACGTCCCGGCGAACGAAGTTACGTCTCGGCGAACGAAGTTACGTCCCGGCGAAAGAAGTTACGTCATGGCGAACGATGTTACGTCCCGGCGAACGAAGTTACGTCCCGGCGAACGAAGTTACGTCCCGGCAAACGAAGTTACGTCCCGGCGAACGAAGTTACGTCCCGGCGAACGAAGTTACGTCCCGGCGAACGAAGTTAAGTCCCGGCGAACGAAGTTACGTCCCGGCGAACGAAGTTACGTCCCGGCGAACGAAGTTACGTCCCGGCGAACAAAGTTACGTCCCGGCGAACAAAGTTACGTCCCGGCGAACAAAAATACGACCCGGCGAACGAAGTTACGTCCCGGCGAACGAAGTTACGTCCCGGCGAACGAAGTTACGTCCCGGCGAACGAAGTTACGTCCCGGCGAACGAAGTTTCGTCCCGGCGAACGAAGTTACGTCCCGGCGAACGAAGTTACGTCCCGGCGAACGAAGTTACGTCCCGGCGAAAGAAGTTACGTCCCGGCGAACGAAGTTACGTCCCGGCGAACAAAGTTACGTCTCGGCGAACAAAGTTACGTCTCGGCGAACAAAGTTACGTCTCGGCGAACGAAGTTACGTCCCGGCGAACCAAGTTACGTCCCGGCGAACGAAGTTACGTCCCGGCGAACGATGTTACGTCCCGGCGAACTAAGTTACGTCCCGGCGAACGAAGTTACGTCCCGGCGAACCAAGTTACGTCCCGGCGAACGAAGTTACGTCCCGGCGAACGATGTTACGTACCGGCGAACGAAGTTACGTCCCGGCGAACGAAAATACGTCCCGGCGAACGAAGTTATGTCCCGGCGAACGAAGTTACGTCCCGGCGAACGAAGTTACGTCCCGGCTAAACAAGTTACGTCCCGGCGAAAAAAGTTACGACCCGGCGAACAAAGTTACGTCCCGGCGAACGAAGTTACGTCCCGGTGAACGAAGTTACGTCCCGGCGAACGAAGTTACGTCCCGGCGAACGAAGTTACGTCCCGGCGAACGAAGTTACGTCCCGGCGAATGAAGTTACGTCCCGGCGAACGAAAATACGTCCCGGCGAACGAAGTTATGTCCCGGCGAACGAAGTTACGTCCCGGCGAACAAAGTTACGTCCCGGCGAACAAAGCTACGTTCTGGTGAACAAAAATACGACCCCGCGAACGAAGTTACGTCCCAGCCGTCGAAGTTACGTCCCGGCGAACGAAGTTTCGTCCCGGCGAACGAAGTTACGTCCCGGCGAACGAAGTTACGTCCCGGCGAACAAAGTTACGTCCCGGCGATCAAAAATACGACCCGGCGAACGAAGTTACGTCCCGGCGAACGAAGTTACGTCCCGGCGAACGAAGTTACGTCCCGGCGAACGAAGTTACGTCCCGGCGAACAAAGTTACGTCTCGGCGAACAAAGTTACGTCTCGGCGAACAAAGTTACGTCTCGGCGAACGAAGTTACGTCCCGGCAAACCAAGTTACGTCCCGGCGAACGAAGTTACGTCCCGGCGAACGAAGTTACGTCCCGGCGAACGAAGTTACGTCCCGGCGAACGAAGTTACGACCCGGCGAACAAAGTTACGTCCCGGCGAACAAAGTTACGTCCCGGCGAACAAAGTTACGTCCCGGCGAACAAAGTTACGTCCCGGCGAACAAAGTTACGTCCCGGCGAACAAAGTTACGTCCCGGCGAACAAAGTTACGTCCCGGCGAACAAAAATACGACCCGGCGAACAAAGTTACGTCCCGGCGAACAAAGTTACGTCCCGGCGAACGAAGTTACGTCCCGGCGAACGATGTTACGTACCGGCGAAAGACGTTACGTGCCGGCGAACGAAGTTACGCCCCGGCGAACGAAGTTACGTCCCGGCGAACGAAGTTACGTCCCGGCGAACGAAGTTACGTCCCGGCGAACGAAGTTACGTCCCGGCGAACGACGTTACGTCCCGGCGAACGAAGTTACGTCCCGGCGAACGAAGTTACGTCCTGGCGAACGAAGTTACGTCCCGGCGAACGATGTTACGTCCCGGCGAACGAAGTTACGTCCCGGCGAACGAAGTTACGTCCCGGCGAACGAATTTACGTCTCGGCGAACGAAGTTACGTCCCGGCGAACGAAGTTACGTCCCGGCGAACGAAGTTACGTCCCGGCGAACGAAGTTACGTCCCGGCGAACGAAGTTACGTCCCGGCGAACGATGTTACGTCCCGGCGAACGAAGTTACGTCCCGGTGAACCAAATTACGTCCCGGCGAACGAAGTTACGTCCCGGCTAACCAAGTTACGTCCCGGCGAACAAAGTTACGACCCGGCGAACAAAGTTACGTCCCGGCGAACGAAGTTAAGTCCCGGTGAACGAAGTTACGTCCCGGTGAACGAAGTTACGTCCCGGCGAACAAAGTTACGTCCCGGCGAACGAATTTACGTCCTGGCGAACGAAGTTACGTCCCGGCGAACGAAGTTACGTCCCGGCGAACAAAGTTACGTCCCGGCGAACAAGGTTACGTCACGTCGAACAAAGTTACGTCCCGGCGAACAAAGTTACGACCTGGCGAACGAAGTTACGTCCCGGCGAACGAAGTTACGTCCCGGCGAACGAAGTTACGTCCCGGCGAACGAAGTTACGTCCCGGCGAACGAAGTTACGTCCCGGCGAACGATGTTACGTCCCGGCGAACTATGTTACGTCCCGGCGAACGAAGATACGTCCCGGCGAACGAAGTTACGTCCCGGCGAACGAAGTTACGTCCCGGCGAACGATGTTACGTCCCGGCGAACGAAGTTACGTCCCGGCGAACCAAATTACGTCCACGACACGACACGACGCGACACGCACGACACGACACGAGACGACACGTCACGCACGACACGACACGACACGACACGCACGACACGACACGACACGAAACGACACGACACGACACGCACGACACGACACGTCACGACACGACAAGACACGACACGGCACGGCACGGCACGACACGCACGACACGACACGACACGACACGCACGACACGTAACGACACGAAACGACACGACACGACACGCACGACACGACACGACAAGACACGACAGTACACGACACGACACGGCACGCACGACACGACACGACACGACACGACACGCACGACACGACACGACACGAGATGACACGACACGCACGACAAGGCACGACACGACACGACACGACACTGCACGACACGACACGACACGACACGCACGACACGACATACACGGCACGACACGATACGCACGTCACGACACGACACGACACGACACGCACGACACGACACGAAACGACACGACACGACACGCACGACACGACACGACACGACACGCACGACACGACACGACTCGACACGACACGCACGACACGACACGACACGAAACGACACGACACGACACGCACGACACGAAACGACACGACACGCACGACACGAAACGACACGACACGCACGACGACACGACACGACACGACACGACACGCACGACACGACACGACGCGACACGCACGACACGACACGACACGAGATGACACGACATGCACGACACGACACGACAAGACACGACACTGCACGACACTGCACGACACGACACGACACGACACGCACAACACGACACGACACGGCACGACACGCACGATACGCACGACACGACACGACACGACACGACACGACACGTCACGACACGACACGACTCGTAACGTCTCGTCTCGTCTAAGAATTTTAAAAATTTTAAAAATCAAAAAATATTAAAAATCAAAAAATATGAAAATTCAAAAATCTTAATTTCGAAAATATAAAAAATTAAAAAATATATAAGAAATCAAAAAATATAAAAAATCAAAAATTATAAAAAATAAAAAAAAATAAAAAATAAAAATATAAAAAATCAAAAAATAAAATGTCTCGTTACGTCACGGCACGGCACGGCACGGCACGGCACGGCACGACACGACATGACACGACACGATACGCACGACACGACACGACACGACATGACAAGCACGACACGACTCGACACGACACGACACGAACGACACGACACGCACAACACGACACGCACGACACGACACGACACGACACGCACGAAACGACACGACACGAAACGACACGCACGACACGACACGAAACGAACGACACGACACGCACGACACGACACGACACGCACGACACGACACGACACGACACGCACGACACGACACGACACGACACGACACGCACAAAACGACACGACACGACACGCACGACACGACACGACACGACACGACACGACACGCACGACACGACACTACACAACACGACACGCACGAAACGACACGACACCACACGAGATTACACGACACGCACGACACGACACGACACGACACGACACGACACTACACGACACGACACGACACGACACGACTCGCACGACACGACACGACACGGCACGACACGGCACGCACGTTACGACACGACACGACACGACACGACACGCACGACACGACACGACACGAAACGACACGACACGCACGACACGACACGACACGACACGCACGACACGACACGACGCGACACGCACGACACGACACGAGACGACACGACACGCACGACACGACACGACACGACACGACACGCACGACACGACACGACGCGACACGACACGACACGCACGACACGACACGACACGACACGACACTCACGACATGACACGACACGACACGAAACGACACGACACGACACGCACGACACGACACGACACGCACGACACGACACGACACGACACGCACGACACAACACGACACGAAACGACACGACAAGACACGACACGCACGACACGAAACGACACGACACGACACGCACGACACGACACGACACGACACGCACGACACGACACGACACGCACGACACGACACGACACGCACGACACGACACGACACGACACGCACGACACGACACGACACGACACGCACGACACGACACGACACGAAACGACACGCACGACACGACACGAAATGACAAGACACGCACGACACGACACGACACGACACGACACGACACTACACGACACGTCACGTCACGACACGCACGACACGACACGACACGACACGGCACGACACGACACTCACGTCACGACACGACACGACACAAACGACACGACACGCACGACACGACACGACACGGCACGACACGACACGCACGTCACGACACGACACGACACGACACGACACGCACGACACGACACGAAACGACACGACACGCACGACACGACACGACACGACACGACACGCACGACACGACACGACACGACACGACACGCACGACACGACAGGACACGAAACGACACGACACGACACGACACGCACGACACGACACGACACGACACGACACGACACGAAAAGACACGACACGGCACGGTACAGCACGACACGCACGGCACGACACGACACGACACGCACGACACGTCACGACACGAAACGACACGACACGCACGACACGACACGACACGACACGCACGACACGACACGGCACGACACGACACGCACGTCACGTCACGACACGACACGACACGACACGCGCGACACGACACGAAACGACACGTCACGCACGACACGACACGACACGTCACGACACGACAAGACACCACACGGCACGGCACGACACGACACGAACGACACGACACGACACGACACGCACGAAACGACACGACACGACACGAAACGAAACGACACGCACGACACGACACGACACGACACGAACGACACGACACGACACGCACGAAACGACACGACACGACACGACATGACACGACACTACACGACACAACACGACACGACACGCACGACTCGACACGACACGGCACACGACACGTACGTCACGACACGACACGACACGACACGCACGACACGACACGACACGAAACGACACGACACGACACGCACGACACGACACGACACGACACGAAGAGACACGACACGGCACGGCACGGCACGACACGCACGACACGACACGACACGACACGCACGACACGTAACGACACGAAACGACACGACACGACACGCACGACACGA
Organism: Gryllus longicercus; assembly: GCA_038098605.1. Lineage (NCBI taxonomy): Eukaryota > Metazoa > Arthropoda > Insecta > Orthoptera > Gryllidae > Gryllus > Gryllus longicercus. The sequence continues at coordinate 49,605 of JAZDUA010001506.1, read as the reverse complement.
CACGACAAGACACGACAGTACACGACACGACACGGCACGCACGACACGACACGACACGACACGACACGACACGCACGACACGACACGACACGAGATGACACGACACGCACGACAAGGGACGACACGACACGACACGACACTGCACGACACGACACGACACGACACCAACGACACGACATACACGGCACGACACGATACGCACGTCACGACACGACACGACACGACACGCACGACACGACACGACACGCACGACACGACACGACACGCACGACACGACACGACACGACACCCACGACACGACACGACACGAAACGACACGCACGACACGACACGAAATGACACGACACGCACGACACGACACGACACGACACTACACGACACGTCACGTCACGACACGCACGACACGACACGACACGACACGGCACGACACGACACTCACGTCACGACACGACACGACACGACACGACACAAACGACACGACACGCACGACACGACACGACACGGCACGACACGACACGCACGTCACGACACGACACGACACGACACGACACGCACGACACGACACGAAACGACACGACACGCACGACACGACACGACACGACACGACACGCACGACACGACACGACACGACACGACACGCACGACACGACACGACACGAAACGACACGACACGACACGCACGACACGACACGACACGACACGAAAAGACACGACACGGCACGGTACAGCACGACACGCACGGCACGACACGACACGACACGCACGACACGTCACGACACGAAACGACACGACACGCACGACACGACACGACACGACACGCACGACACGACACGGCACGACACGACACACACGTCACGTCACGACACGACACGACACGACACGCGCGACACGACACGAAACGACACGACACGCACGACACGACACGACACGACACGACACGACAAGACACCACACGGCACGGCACGACACGACACGAACGACACGACACGACACGACACGCACGAAACGACACGACACGACACGAAACGAAACGACACGCACCACACGACACGACACGACACGACACGAACGACACGACACGACACGCACGAAACGACACGACACGACACGACACGACACGACACGACACTACACGACACAACACCACACGACACGCACGACTCGACACGACACGGCACGACACGACACGTACGTCACGACACGACACGACACGACACGCACGACACGACACGACACGAAACGACACGACACGACACGCACGACACGACACGACACGACACGACAAGACACGACACGGCACGGCACGGCACGACACGCACGACACGACACGACACGACACGCACGACACGTAACGACACGAAACGACAAGACACGACACGCACGACACGACACGACAAGACACGACAGTACACGACACGACACGGCACGCACGACACGACACGACACGACACGACACGACACGCACGACACGACACGACACGAGATGACACGACACGCACGACAAGGCACGACACGACACGACACGACACTGCACGACACGACACGACACGACACGCACGACACGACATACACGGCACGACACGATACGCACGTCACGACACGACACGACACGACACGCACGACACGACACGAAACGACACGACACGCACGACACGACACGACACGACACGACACGCACGACACGACACGACTCGACTCGACACGCACGACACGACACGACACGAAACGACACGACACGACACGCACGACACGAAACGACACGACACGCACGACACGACACGACACGACACGCACGACACGACACGAAACGACACGACCCGACACGACACGCACGACACGACACGACGCGACACGCACGACACGACACGACACGAGATGACACGACATGCACGACACGACACGACAAGACACGACACTGCACGACACGACACGACACGACACGACACGCACAACACGACACGACACGGCACGACACGCACGATACGCACGACACGACACGACACGACACGACACGACACGACTCGTAACGTCTCGTCTCGTCTAAGAATTTTAAAAATTTTAAAAATCAAAAAATATTAAAAATCAAAAAATATGAAAATTCAAAAATTGTTAATTTTGAAAATATAAAAAATTAAAAAATATATAAAAAATCAAAAAATATAAAAAATCAAAAATTATAAAAAATAAAAAAAATAAAAAATAAAAATATAAAAAATCAAAAAATAAAAAGTCTCGTCACGTCACGTCACGGCACGGCACGGCACGGCACGGCACGGCACGACACGACATGACACGACACGATACGCACGACACGACACGACACGACATGACAAGCACGACACGACTCGACACGACACGACACGAACGACACGACACGCACGACACGACACGCACGACACGACACGCACGACACGACACGACACGACACGCACGAAACGACACGACACGAAACGACACGCACGACACGACACGACACGAACGACACGACACGCACGACACGACACGACACGCACGACACGACACGACACGACACGACACGCACGACACGACACGACACGACACGACACGCACAACACGACACGACACGACACGCACGACACGACACGACACGACACGCACGACACGACACTACACAACACGACACGCACGACACGACACGACACCACACGAGATTACACGACACGCACGACACGACACGACACGACACGACACGACACTACACGACACGACACGACACGACACGACTCGCACGACACGACACGACACGGCACGACACGACACGCACGTCACGACACGACACGACACGACACGACACGCACGTCACGACACGACACGAAACGACACGACACGCACGACACGACACGACACGCACGACACGACACGACACGACGCGACACGCACGACACGAGACGACACGACACGCACGACACGACACGACACGACACGACACGCACGACACGACACGACGCGACACGACACGACACGCACGACACGACACGACACGACACGACACGCACGACACAACACGACACGAAACGACACGACAAGACACGACACGCACGACACGAAACGACACGACGACACGCACGACACGACACGACACGCACGACACGACACGACACGCACGACACGACACGACACGACACGCACGACACGACACGACACGACACGAAACGCACGACACGACACGACACGACACGCACGACACGACACGACACGACACGCACGACACGACACGACACGAAACGACACGCACGACACGACACGAAATGACACGACACGCACGACACGACACGACACGACACGACACGACACTACACGACACGTCACGTCACGACACGCACGACACGACACGACACGACACGGCACGACACGACACTCACGTCACGACACGACACGACACGACACGACACAAACGACACGACACGCACGACACGACACGACACGGCACGACACGACACGCACGTCACGACACGACACGACACGACACGCACGACACGACACGAAACGACACGACACGCACGACACGACACGACACGACACGACACGCACGACACGACACGACACGACACGACACGCACGACACGACACGACACGAAACGACACGACACGACACGCACGACACGACACGACACGACACGACACGAAAAGACAAGACACGGCACGGTACAGCACGACACGCACGGCACGACACGACACGACACGCACGACACGTCACGACACGAAACGACACGACACGCACGACACGACACGACACGACACGCACGACACGACACGGCACGACACGACACGCACGTCACATCACGACACGACACGACACGAACGACACGACACGACACGACACGACACGCACGAAACGACACGACACGACACGAAACGAAACGACACGCACGACACGACACGACACGACACGACACGAACGACACGACACGACACGCACGAAACGACACGGCACGACACGACACGACACGACACGACACGACACTACACGACACAACACGACACGACACGCACGACTCGACACGACACGGCACGACACGACACGTACGTCACGACACGACACGACACGCACGACACGACACGAAACGACACGACACGCACGACACAACACGACACGACACGACACGACACGACACGCACGACACGACACGACACGCACGACACGACACGACACGAAACGACACGACACGACACGACACGACACGCACGACACGACACGACACGACAAGACACGACACGGCACGGCACAGCACGACACGCACGACACGACACGACACGACACGCACGACACGTCACGACACGCAACGACACGACACGCACGACACGACACGACACGACACGACACGACACTACACGACACGACACGACACGACACGCACGACACGACATGGCACGACACGACACTCACGTCAGGACACGACACGACACGCACGACACGACACGAAACGACACTACACGCACGACACGACACGACACGGCCCGCCACGGCACGACACGACACGAACGACACGACACGCACGACACGACACGCACGACACGACACGACACGACACGCACGAAACGACACGACACGCACGACACGCCGCGACACGACACGAACGACACGACACGCACGACACGACACGCACGAAACGACACGACACGACACGCACGACACGACACGACACGACACGCACGACACTACACGACACGACACGCACGACACGACACGACACGCACGACACGACACGACACGACACGACACGACACGCACGACACGACACGACACGACACGCACGACACGACACGAGATGACACGACACGCACGAAACGACACGACACGACACGACACGACACTACACGACACGACACGACACGCACGACACGACACGACACGACACGACACGGCACGACACGTCACGCACGTCACGACACGACACGACACGCACGACACGACACGAAACGACACGACACGCACGACACGACACGACACGAAACGACACGACACGACACGACACGACACGACACGACACGCACGACACGACACGACACGACAAGACACGACACGGCACGGTACGGCACGACACGCACGACACGACACTACTTGACACGACACGCACGACACGTCACGACACGAAACGACACGACACGACACGCACGACACGACACGACACGACACGACACGCACGACACGACACGACACGATACGGCACGACACTACACGCACGACACGACACGACACGAACGACACGACACGCACGACACGACACGACACGACATGACAAGCACGACACGACTCGACACGACACGACACGAACGACACGACACGCACGACACGACACGCACGACACGACACGACACGACACGCACGAAACGACACGACACGAAACGACACGCACGACACGACACGACACGAACGACACGACACGCACGACACGACACGACACGCACGACACGACACGACACGACACGACACGCACGACACGACACGACACGACACGACACGCACAAAACGACACGACACGACACGCACGACACGACACGACACGACACGACACGCACGACACGACACTACACAACACGACACGCACGACACGACATGACACCACACGAGATTATAATAATAATAATAATAATAATAATAATAGTTTTATTTGGCTACAATTGGCTGATTGCCAGGTGGTAGCCATAACTCTACAGTTTTACAATATATGAGCATTTACAATTCAAAAACAATTTACCATATAAAAACAATTTACAATACACTCCTTTCGAGCATATACACTCAATATATAAACATACACAGACCTGTATACATATATACACCCATACACACACACACACACATATATATATATATATATATATATATATATATACATATATATAAACACATACATACACATACATATACATGCACACATACATACATACACACACATACATACACATTCCTATACAAGAATGCTCACTCTCACGTTCACACATAACACGAACACACACACACTTGCCCTACATATTATACATGCCTACATTTAAATGAAGAACATATATTTAGTTACACCTAGTAAACATGCACATATATACATATACATAAAATTAACCAGTTACACAATTTGTTTTTTAAATATAAACACAATGTGGATTTTTAAAGTTAGCTCTTTAAGCATTTAGATTTGCTTCCCACCTACTGTCGCACTTCACTTCACTACATTACACTACACTACACTACACTACACTCTCACTACATCTTTCTTTGGTTATGCCATATAACTAATTAAAGTAGCTTTGCACTGCACTGCACTACACTACACTACACTTTATCTATAATAATTTACAAATTGTGTATTCTGAACTGTGCGGTAAAATACATCCTCTACAAGTACTTATTTAGTCGTCTTCTAAAAACACCAACAGAGCCAGGAAAAGGCTCTACGACCGCTGCAGGGATTTCATTCCAATTTTTAACCGTACGATTTACAAATGAATATTTCCCTGTGTCGGATCTCTGACATCTACTTTTTATTTTACATTTGTGATCGTTTCTCCCAACTCTTAAAGGGGAGTCCAGTCTTTTCGTTATTTCTGCCCATGCAGGTGACTTACTGTACGCCTTGAAGAGGCAGCACAATCTGGCTTTTTTTCTTCGTACACTGAGGGCCTCTATAGGTTTTGGTGGATTTGAACTACTCGAAGATCCCTTATTTATGAATTTGATTGCTTTCTTTTGAATTTTTTCTAACTCTTCAATCTGACCTAATCTGTATGGGTCCCATCCAGCTGATGCGTATTCAAGAATCGGCCTAACTAAAGATGTGTATCCTATTTTTCGACTCTCCATGTTTCCCTTTCTAAGTGTTCTCATTACAAAGTGTAGTGACTTCCACGCTTTTCGGGCAATAGAAGTAACGTGTTCCCCCCATCCCAAGTCTTGGCGTAATATGACACCCAGATACTTACAACACGATACTTGTGGAATGAATACGCCTCCCATTTGGTATTCTAAAGAAACCTTCTTTGCTGATTTCGAAAAGCTTAGTGATTTACTTTTTACGGCATTTATCTTCATTTTATTAATGGTAGCCCAGGAATGAATGTTATTAAGATCGTTTTGAAGTGTGAGGATATCTTCATCCGAATCTATTCGCCGATAAATTATGCAGTCGTCCGCAAATAAGCGCATTACTGACTTAATACAAGATGGCAGATCGTTGATGAATGCCAAAAACAACAGCGGTCCTAAGACACTTCCCTGGGGGACGCCGGACGTAATTAGAGTTTCCTCTGAATGTTCATGTCCAACTCGAACTTGTTGAACCCGATTTATCAGGAATTCCCGTATCCATGCTATTACGCGATGGTCAACTCCCGTAGATGCTATTTTCGTAAGTAGTATATCGTGCGAAACAAGATCGAATGCTTTTGAAAAATCTATAACAATTGCGTCTGTTCTCTTACCCGAATCTAAAGTTTCAGCAATATCTTGACACGTTGTAATAATTTGGCTTTCACACGAGAAGGATTTTCGAAATCCATGTTGCCCTTCGTATAACCACCCTAGTTTGTCCCATTCCCGACGCAAGAACTCAGCTACCAGATGTTCCATTTGTTTGCAAATCACTGACGTTAGGCTTACTGGTCTGTAATTGGAAATGCAAGAACGACTTCCGGTTTTAAATATTGGAACCACTATAGCCTTTTTCCAATCGTTAGGCACGCTACAATTATTTATGCTTATTTCAAATAATCGCGTCAAGTATGTAATCATCGGTTCCCCTCCAATTTGTAATAATTCTCCAGCGATACCGTCAAACCCTACGGATTTATTACTTCCTATATTGCGAATTCTTTGTCTAATGAGTCGTGGTTGTACTTGAAATTTTTCTCCCTCATTTGTTCCGAAAGTACTGGGAGTAACCGATCCTAACCCGAATACTGATTGGAAATATGCACTAAAATGGTCGGCTTTTTCTTTATTTGTTAGTACAACTTTCCCGTTTTCGTCTTTAAGTGGCGGAATAGATTCTTTGTTACCCCTTTTTTGTTTTATGTATCTATAAAAATTTCTCCAACTGGATCGCTCGTTTGATAGAATTTTACGGAGATAATTTTCTTGCGCTATACGTTTTTGCTGCATTAATTTGTTACGTAGATCTTTGAAGAGAGTCGCAGTGAAAAGACTTTTCTTGCGATTAGCGTACGCTTTTCTGACCTTTCTTTTTAGTTTTCTGATATTAGCCGTGTAATACGCTGGATCACTATTATCTTTAACTATCTTAGTTGGCACAAACAACTCTCTACCTATAAACATTATTTGTTTAAATGAGTTCCATATTTCTTCTACGTTTCTACCATGTGATTCCCAAACGCCGTAGTTCCCTAATAAGTATTCCTGAAAGCCTTTTGTGTCAGCACGACTGTACTGAAATAATAGTTTTCGTGTGTTTTTCGAGTACCTGGTTCCCTGCCACGCCACCTGCAAAAGCACGCCCTCGTGGTCACTTATACCTGGTGTTGTTTCTTGAGCTATCAACATCTGCTCTGGGCGAACTAAAAATACGTCAAGTACCGCGCTAGCTCTTGTAGGAACATCAACTACCTGAGTTAATCCGTTGTCCCAAACGAGTTCGTTAACGAGGGATTGTCCATAGCTTTTTGTATCTACCACACCTTGCCACGATATATCCGGTAAATTTAGATCTCCACCAATTATGAGATTTCCTGAAAGTAGCCCCGGATTTCTACTTATTTCTACTAATTTATGTACTGTTGACAAGTTCTCGTTAGGAGCACGATATACCGCAACTATATTTAAGATCGTATTGTTCCCCATTCCCCGTAACTGAACACCTAATATCTCATGTACATCATCTGTCATTATTTCAAAACTGTTCATGTTTTTTCTTACGCAAATGAAAATGCCCCCTCCTATTTTATTTTTACGATCCCGTCTGTATGTAATGAAACTCGGACTAAATATTTCTGCGTTGTTTATCTCCTCTGTGAGCCAAGACTCTGTACCTATTATTACATCAGGCCTATGTGTGTCAATTAACGTTTCAAATTCAACTATTTTCGAGCGGATACTCCTACAATTCACCTGCAGCAGTCGCAGAATACCCTCACCTGTACTGTCGACGTCCCGCACAGCCATTTCATCCCGCGCTGCCGTCTCGTCCCGCGCCGCAGTCTGGTCCCGCGCCCCCGTCTCGTCCCGCGCTGTCGTTTCGTCCCCCTCCGCCGTCTCGTCCCACGCCACCGTCTCGTCCAGCGTCGCAGTCTGGTCACGCGCCGCCATCTCCTGAGTCACAGTTTCACCCCGCACAGCCGGCGACTCGTCACTCACTACCTCTTCATCCCGTACCGCCGTCTCGTCTTGTGTCGCCATCTCGTTCCTCGCCACCATGACCCCTCCCGCCATGTTAGTCACCGCTTTTCTTTCTCAGCCAGTACACGGCATGGAGTTGCAGACACGCGAATAAAGCTGTCCTAAACTGACTGCTCCTCTTCGATTTAACCCTTATCCGGGCAACCAATTTTTATGACGCAACCGGGCAGGCGGGGTCCAACGGACCCAGGAGTTTTTGCTAAGGAATTATGTTTACAAGTATATTATTTCGTCGCAGGTAATAAAACAAAACACGCTAATATGATTATTTTATTTAACAATACTTTTAAAAATACTTTACATTTTTTATTTTAAACATTGTTACTAGCATTACAGATCTGACACACTCTATTTACCTGGCTGTGTTCATTACATACAGGTTTTGAACAGATGCTACATCTCTGTCTTTGTTTTCTACCTCTTTCCCAATGGCACAAGTGACATCTTTTTTTAGCATTGTCTTCATTTTTCTTAGATGTAGAAGGTGCTGCTTCCCCGATAACATGGGTGATTGACAGACGACACTTTTTGTTCAACCCTCTTTGACTTTGTCTCCTTACAATGTGTGGACGAACCAAATCCTCTGCGACATCTACAATAAATAATCGCCTGATCTCATGTTTTTTAACATTCCACTCAGGATTGAGGTTTCTCCATATCACATACGCAGCTACACCACATACATCCAAAGAGTTCATAAAAAAAGTTAATGGCCAGCGATTGCTGCGTCTTTTACATGAGTAGGTATGCACGAGTTGATCCAGAGCATCGACTCCACCTTTGGTTTTGTTGTAATACATAATTATCTCTGGCTTTCCATTACTTGATAGAGTACCATCATGATGCATAGTAGAAAGCAATGCTACTGATCTATTCTTACTAGGTACAAAAGAAACTATCGTAATTTTCCTCGAAAATCCAAAAATCGACGTACCTTCAGGGCGATGTTTATTTGTGAGAAATTGGGAAGGTAAGAAAGTCTTGTTCTTTCGTACCGTACCAACAAGAGTCAGACCACGTGACAAAAGATTTAAGGCAAGATCCTTGTCAGTGAAATAATTGTCACATGTTACATTTCGATTAGTGCCTTGATATGGTTCAGTTAGTGCTTCCACTACTCGACGTCCTAAGCCAGGTGCTGCTCTTTGTCCATTTTCTTTTCCCAAATAAGGCATACCGTTTAGTGGGTAAAATGTTTCAGAGTCGCATGCCCACCAGACTTTCATCCCATATTTATCAGGCTTAGAAGGTAAATATTGTTTGAATGGGCATCTTCCTCTGAATCCTATTAGTTGCTCATCTACGGTAATGTTGGTACCAGGTAAGTAATACTTTCTGAAATTTGAATTTATCTTCTCCCAAATGTTTCTTATTGGTGCAAATTTGTCTTTTTGCCGTCTAATTGAGCGAGTAGTTTTGTCGTCAAAACGAATAAATGCCAAAATACTCTTGAACCTTTTTAGTCCCATTGTAGCTCTAAATATAGGCGGACCATAGACACTATTCCACAAAGTGTCATAATTGCAATGGTTGCTTTTTAGGTGGCCTGCAGTCAGTAAGAGTCCAATGAAAGCATACATCTCTACTTTGTCACAATCATTCCATTGCTTAGGTCTTTTTTCTTTGTATACTCGTTGAGCTTCTGCATTCGTATAACGAACAATTTCTGCCACTATTGATTCATCCATGTAAAGACTGAATGCATCCACTGGACATTCTATACATGCACTAGGTGGCAACAAAACTTTATTTATGGACCCCCGTACTATATTATGACTTCGTGCTCTGCCTGTACTAGTCGGCTCCGCGAACCATCCTGTGCCATCTTTACCATGATACTGAGTTACAACTGTTTCAGTCCCATTTTCATTATAATATTCTGAATCAGATGCATCAGTTTCCTCATGTTCATCACTGGCCTCAGACGCTAAACTTTCAAAATCTACTTCACTATCACTCTCTTCATCATTATCTGTTGACAATAAATCGTCCTCGTTTTCCGAAATTTCTTCCACTGCTCTCCGAATTTCAGAAGGTGAAAGACCTCTACGTCGGGACATTGCCTACAGATACAAAATTATATTCTAAGTAAAACGCTTGTGTGGATAGTTTGAAAAACGTGAGACAGGAAATGAAACTTTACATTATCTGCCAGTAAAGTAGACCGCGAAATAAAATATAAAACAAAAACAAACATACCTGTTGCTTTGCAGTTTTTCCACTAAACCAGGACAGCACACGACTACAAAAACTGTCTCTCTGGACTCTTGGCTACACACTAATCCGCTGCAACAACGTCTATACATCGGAAGGTGTCCTTCTCAGAATCGCATTATCACACGTAGTGTCAGATAACATCCCGATGAAAAGACGTTGCGTAACCCGACATCCGTCCGTCCCTTGAACGCACAGCTGTTGTCAAATAATCAACCAAACAAAACCAGAAAATACGCTATTACAAGTAGATTAAGACACCTGGGTCCAATGGACCCCGCTTGCCCGGTTGCGTCTAAAAAAATATAAATATTTTTTTATTTATTATTCAGTAATGCTTTTGCAAAATGGTTGCGGGCACATTTACAAAACAATATTGCCAACAAAGTCACAAAAAACTATCGTAATACCTTTGATAGTTTTCACGTAAAATAATGAAACTTTTGCTTCTGGGTCCAATGGACCCCGGTTGCCCGGATAAGGGTTAAGTGGAGTCCGTCGCGACCAAAGTCGAAATCTTGCACCCAGGAGTTGGGGTCAACGAAATTGACTTTATGTGCTTCGGCAACCCAGCTCATTAAATCATTAACGTGGCCGATGCGCCTCCAGGACATGTCTCTGCGTCGTAGAACACCACTTACTACGACAGAAGCGCGTGGAAACTTTGTCTTGGTAACATTGACAAGATCGTAGATTTCTCCCATAATATATTCATTTGATTTTGCCTTTAAGTCGTTAGTACCTACGTGAAGCACTATTTTATCGGGAGTTCCAAGGTCATGATTTTCCACAAATCGCTTCAATTGCTCCGTACGGATGCCCGGCAAACATTCCACGCGTAATTTGTTGTCTTGTTTTGCCACGTGTCGCACTATAGAGTCTCCTAATATAAGACAGGAGCCTCTAGCGCTCTCATCTACAGGTTGAGGCACGGATGGAGTATCAGTTTTATCTCTCAACTCCGTCAGTTGCTCATTAAGGGCTTTATTGGCCACCTTAAGATCTGCGATTTCTCTTCGCGCGGATCTCAGCTCTTCTTCCAGGCGTTGCACATAGTTAACCTTGCATTTGGGACAAACCCATCCCTCAACATTACCTCTTTTAACGTTGCCACAACTTTTGTGGAACCAATCGCCACAGGATCCGCATCGCCAGCCCGAAGAGAGGTTCTTGCCGCACCCACGACACACGATTCGGATTATTTTTTCACACGCACTAGCCGCACTGGCCACTGGACCGGGATTTTGCTCGATTCCCCCGATCACTAGCAAAATAGCAATCACCGTCGCACTCAACGAGACTGCTCCCAGCGCACCGTCACCGCGCCACGTGGCCGGTCCCTGGTACGCGCGCGCCGCACACGAGGAAAGGCGCCCGGCCCACGCGCCGATGCGCGCCCGGTACTCTTGCAGGTACGAACCCATCCTAATCCTCAGGAGCTCTCGAAAGGAACGTCTGCACCCAACGACCGCCACGACAAGAATGGACACGCACGACACGCACGACACGACACGACACGACACGACACTACACGACACGACACGACACGACACGACTCGCACGACACGACACGACACGGCACGACACGACACGCACGTCACGACACGACACGACACGACACGACACGCACGACAAGACACGACACGAAACGACACGACACGCACGACACGACACGACACGACACGCACGACACGACACGACACGACGCGACACGCACGACACGACACGAGACGACACGACACGCACGACACGACACGACACGACACGACACGCACGACACGACACGACGCGACACGACACGACACGCACGACACGACACGACACGACACGACACGCACGACATGACACGAGACGACACGACACGCACGACACGACACGACACGAGACGACACGACACGCACGACACAACACGACACGAAACGACACGACAAGACACGACACGCACGACATGAAACGACACGACACGACACGCACGACACGACACGACACGACACGCACGACACGACACGACACGCACGACACGACACGACACGACACGCACGACACGACACGACACGACACGCACGACACGACACGACACGAAACGACACGCACGACACGACACGAAATGACACGACACGCACGACACGACACGACACGACACGACACTACACGACACGTCACGTCACGTCACGACACGCACGACACGACACGACACGACACGACACGGCACGACACGACACTCACGTCACGACACGACACGACACGACACAAACGACACGACACGCACGACACGACACGACACGGCACGACACGACACGCACGTCACGACACGACACGACACGACACGACACGACACGCACGACACGACACGAAACGACACGACACGCACGACACGACACGACACGACACGACACGCACGACACGACACGACACGACACGACACGCACGACACGACACGACACGAAACGACACGACACGACACGACACGCACGACAAGACACGACACGACACGAAAAGACACGACACGGCACGGTACAGCACGACACGCACGGCACGACACGACAAGACACGCACGACACGTCACGACACGAAACGACACGACACGCACGACACGACACGACACGACACGCACGACACGACACGGCACGACACGACACGCACGTCACGTCACGACACGACACGACACGACACGCGCGACACGACACGAAACGACACGACACGCACGACACGACACGACACGACACGACACGACAAGACACCACACGGCACGGCACGACACGACACGAACGACACGACACGACACGACACGCACGAAACGACACGACACGACACGAAACGAAACGACACGCACGACACGACACGACACGACACGACACGAACGACACGACACGACACGCACGAAACGACACGACACGACACGACACGACACGACACTACACGACACAACACGACACGACACGCACGACTCGACACGACACGGCACGACACGACACGTACGACACGACACGACACGACACGACACGCACGACACGACACGACACGAAACGACACGACACGACACGCACGACACGACACGACACGACACGACACGACAAGACACGACACGGCACGGCACGGCACGACACGCACGACACGACACGACACGACACGCACGACACGTAACGACACGAAACGACAAGACACGACAGTACACGACACGACACGGCACGCACGACACGACACGACACGACACGACACGACACGCACGACACGACACGACACGAGATGACACGACACGCACGACAAGGCACGACACGACACGACACGACACTGCACGACACGACACGACACGACACGCACGACACGACATACACGGCACGACACGATACGCACGTCACGACACGACACGACACGACACGCACGACACGACACGAAACGACACGACACGACACGCACGACACGACACGACACGACACGCACGACACGACACGACTCGACACGACACGCACGACACGACACGACACGAAACGACACGACACGACACGCACGACACGAAACGACACGACACGCACGACACGACACGACACGACACGACACGCACGACACGACACGACACGACACGACACGACACGACACGCACGACACGACACGACGCGATACGCACGACACGACACGACACGAGATGACACGACATGCACGACACGACACGACAAGACACGACACTGCACGACACGACACGACACGACACGCACAACACGACACGACACGGCACGACACGCACGATACGCACGACACGACACGACACGACACGACACGACACGTCACGACACGACACGACACGACTCGTAACGTCTCGTCTCGTCTAAGAATTTTAAAAATTTTAAAAATCAAAAAATATTAAAAATCAAAAAATATGAAAATTCAAAAATTGTTAATTTCGAAAATATAAAAAATTAAAAAATATATAAAAAATCAAAAAATATAAAAAATCAAAAATTATAAAAAATAAAAAAAATAAAAAATAAAAATATAAAAAATCAAAAAATAAAAAGTCTCGTCACGTCACGTCACGGCACGGCACGGCACGGCACGACACGACATGACACGACACGATACGCACGACACGACACGACACGACATGACAAGCACGACACGACTCGACACGACACGACACGAACGACACGACACGCACGACACGACACGCACGACACGACACGCACGACACGACACGACACGACACGCACGAAACGACACGACACGAAACGTCACGCACGACACGACACGACACGAACGACACGACACGCACGACACGACACGACACGCACGACACGACACGACACGACACGACACGCACGACACGACACGACACCACACGAGATTACACGACACGCACGACACGACACGACACGACACGACACGACACTACACGACACGACACGACACGACTCGCACGACACGACACGACACGGCACGACACGACACGCACGTCACGACACGACACGACACGACACGACACGCACGTCACGACACGACACGAAACGACACGACACGCACGACACGACACGACACGCACGACACGACACGACACGACGCGACACGCACGACACGACACGAGACGACACGACACGCACGACACGACACGACACGACACGCACGACACGACACGACGCGACACGACACGACACGCACGACACGACACGACACGACACGACACGCACGACATGACACGACACGACACGAAACGACACGACACGACACGCACGACACGACACGACACGCACGACACGACACGACACGACACGACACGACACGACACGCACGACACAACACGACACGAAACGACACGACAAGACACGACACGCACGACACGAAACGACACGACACGACACGCACGACACGACACGACACGCACGACACGACACGACACGCACGACACGACACGACACGATACGCACGACACGACACGACACGACACGACACGCACGACACGACACGACACGACACGCACGACACGACACGACACGACACGCACGACACGACACGACACGAAACGACACGCACGACACGACACGAAATGACACGACACGCACGACACGACACGACACGACACGACACGACACTACACGACACGTCACGTCACGACACGCACGACACGACACGACACGGCACGACACGACACTCACGTCACGACACGACACGACACGACACGACACAAACGACACGACACGCACGACACGACACGACACGGCACGACACGACACGCACGTCACGACACGACACGACACGACACGACACGCACGACACGACACGAAACGACACGACACGCACGACACGACACGACACGACACGACACGCACGACACGACACGACACGACACGCACGACACGACACGACACGAAACGACACGACACGACACGACACGCACGACACGACACGACACGACACGACACGAAAAGACACGACACGGCACGGTACAGCACGACACGCACGGCACGACACGACACGACACGCACGACACGTCACGACACGAAACGACACGACACGGACGACACGACACGACACGACACGCACGACACGACACGGCACGACACGACACGCACGTCACATCACGACACGACACGACACGACACGCGCGACACGACACGAAACGACACGACACGCACGACACGACACGACACGACACGACAAGACACCACACGGCACGGCACGACACGACACGAACGACACGACACGACACGACACGCACGAAACGACACGACACGACACGAAACGAAACGACACGCACGACACGACACGACACGACACGAACGACACGACACGACACGCACGAAACGACACGGCACGACACGACACGACACTACACGACACAACACGACACGACACGCACGACTCGACACGACACGGCACGACACGACACGTACGTCACGACACGACACGACACGCACGACACGACACGAAACGACACGACACGCACGACACAACACGACACGACACGACACGACACGACACGCACGACACGACACGACACGACACGCACGACACGACACGACACGAAACGACACGACACGACACGACACGACACGACACGCACGACACGACACGACACGACACGACACGACAAGACACGACACGGCACGGCACAGCACGACACGCACGACACGACACGACACGACGCGCACGACACGTCACGAATCGCAACGACACGACACGCACGACACGACACGACACGACACGACACGACACTACACGACACGACACGACACGCACGACACGACATGGCACGACACGACACTCACGTCAGGACACGACACGACACGCACGACACGACACGAAACGACACTACACGCACGACACGACACGACACGGCACGCCACGGCACGACACGACACGAACGACACGACACGCACGACACGACACGCACGACACGACACGACACGACACGCACGAAACGACACGACACGCACGACACGCCACGACACGACACGAACGACACGACACGCACGACACGACACGCACGAAACGACACGACACGACACGCACGACACGACACGACACGACACGCACGACACTACACGACACGACACGCACGACACGACACGACACGACACGACACGCACGACACGACACGACACGACACGACACGACACGACACGCACGACACGACACGACACGACACGAAACGACACGACACGACACGCACGACACGACACGACACGCACGACACGACACGACACGCACGACACGACACGACACGACACGCACGACACAACACGACACGAAACGACACGACAAGACACGACACGCACGACACGAAACGACACGACACGACACGCACGACACGACACGACACGCACGACACGACACGACACGCACGACACGACACGACACGACACGCACGACACGACACGACACGACACGACACGACACGCACGACACGACACGACACGACACGCACGACACGACACGACACGACACGCACGACACGACACGACACGAAACGACACGCACGACACGACACGAAATGACACGACACGCACGACACGACACGACACGACACGACACGACACTACACGACACGTCACGTCACGACACGCACGACACGACACGACACGACACGGCACGACACGACACTCACGTCACGACACGACACGACACGACACGACACAAACGACACGACACGCACGACACGACACCACACGGCACGACACGACACGCACGTCACGACACGACACGACACGACACGACACGCACGACACGACACGAAACGACACGACACGCACGACACGACACGACACGACACGACACGCACGACACGACACGACACGACACGACACGCCCGACACGACACGACACGAAACGACACGACACGACACGACACGCACGACACGACACGACACGACACGAAAAGACACGACACGGCACAGTACAGCACGACACGCACGGCACGACACGACACGACACGAAACGACACGACACGCACGACACGACACGACACGACACGCACGACACGACACGGCACGACACGACACGCACGTCACATCACGACACGACACGACACGACACGACACGCGCGACACGACACGAAACGACACGACACGCACGACACGACACGACACGACACGACAAGACACCACACGGCACGGCACGACACGACACGAACGACACGACACGACACGACACGACACGCACGAAACGACACGACACGACACGAAACGAAACGACACGCACGACACGACACGACACGACACGACACGAACGACACGACACGACACGCACGAAACGACACGGCACGACACGACACGACACGACACGAAACGACACGACACGACACGACACGCACGACACGACACGACAAGACACGACACGGCACGGCACGGAACGACACGCACGACACGACACGACACGACACGACACGCACCACACGACACGACACGCACGACACGACACGACACGACACGACACGACAAGACACGACACGACACGACACGACACGATACGACACGACACGACACGCACGACACGACACGACACGACACGACACGCACGACACGACACGACACGAAACGACACGACACGACACGACACGACACGCACGACACGACACGACACGCCCGACACGACACGACACGAGATGACACGACACGCTCGACACGACACGACACGACATGACACGCACGACACGACACGACACGAACGACACGACACGACACGCACGACACCACGCGTCACGACACGCACGAAACGACACGACACGACACGACACGCACGTCACGACACGACACGACACGACACGCACGACACGACACGACACGAAACGACACGCACGACACGACACGAAATGACACGACACGCACGACACGACACGACACGACACGACACGACACGACACTACACGACACGACACGACACGACACGACACGCACGACCCGACACGACACGACTCGGCAGGACACGACACGCACGTCACGACACGACACGACACGACACGACACGATATGCACGACACGACACGACACGAATCGACACGACACGCACGACACGACACGACACGACACGACACGACACGCTCGACACGACACGACACGACACGACGCGACACGCACGACACGACACGAGACGACGCGACACGACACGACACGACACGCACGAAACGACACGACACGCACGACACGACACGACACGACACGAACGACACGACACGCACGACACGACACGCACGAAACGACACGACACGACACGCACGACACGACACGACACGACACGCACGACACTACACGACACGACACGCACGACACGACACGACACGACACGACACGCACGACACGACACGACACGACACGACACGACACGCACGACACGACACGACACGACACGAAACGACACGACACGACACGCACGACACGACACGACACGCACGACACGACACGACACGCACGACACGACACGACACGACACGGCACGACACGTCACGCACGTCACGACACGACACGACACGACACGCACGACACGACACGAAACGACACGACACGCACGACACGACACGACACGAAACGACACGACACGACACGACACGCACGACACGACACGACACGACAAGACACGACACGGCACGGTACGGCACGACACGCACGACACGACACTACACGACACGACACGCACGACACGTCACGACACGAAACGACACGACACGACACCACACGACACGCACGACACGACACGACACGACACGACACGCACGACACGACACGACACGATACGGCACGACACTACACGCACGACACGACACGACACGAACGACACGACACGCACGACACGACACGACACGACACGCACGACACGACACGACACGCACGACACGACACGACACGAAACGACACGACACGACACGACACGCACGACACGACACGACAAGACACGACACGGCACGGCACGGAACGACACGCACGACACGACACGACACGACACGCACCACACGACACGACACGCACGACACGACACGACACGACACGACACGACAAGACACGACACGACACGACACGACACGATACGACACGACACGACACGCACGACACGACACGACACGACACGACACGCACGACACGACACGACACGAAACGACACGACACGACACGACACGACACGACACGCACGACACGACACGACACGCCCGACACGACACGACACGAGATGACACGACACGCTCGACACGACACGACACGACATGACACGCACGACACGACACGACACGAACGACACGACACGACACGCACGACACCACGCGTCACGACACGCACGAAACGACACGACACGACACGACACGCACGTCACGACACGACACGACACGACACGCACGACACGACACGACACGAAACGACACGCACGACACGACACGAAATGACACGACACGCACGACACGACACGACACGACACGACACGACACTACACGACACGACACGACACGACACGACACGCACGACCCGACACGACACGACTCGGCAGGACACGACACGCACGTCACGACACGACACGACACGACACGACACGATATGCACGACACGACACGACACGAATCGACACGACACGCACGACACGACACGACACGACACGACACGCACGACACGACACGACACGAAACGACACGACACGACACGACACGACACGCACGACACGACACGACACGCCCGACACGACACGACACGAGATGACACGACACGCTCGACACGACACGACACGACATGACACGCACGACACGACACGACACGAACGACACGACACGACACGCACGACACCACGCGTCACGACACGCACGAAACGACACGACACGACACGACACGCACGTCACGACACGACACGACACGACACGCACGACACGACACGACACGAAACGACACGCACGACACGACACGAAATGACCCGACACGCACGACACGACACGACACGACACGACACGACACGACACTACACGACACGACACGACACGACACGACACGCACGACCCGACACGACACGACTCGGCAGGACACGACACGCACGTCACGACACGACACGACACGACACGACACGATATGCACGACACGACACGACACGAATCGACACGACACGCACGACACGACACGACACGACACGACACGACACGCTCGACACGACACGACACGACACGACGCGACACGCACGACACGACACGAGACGACGCGACACGACACGACACGACACGCACGAAACGACACGACACGCACGACACGACACGACACGAACGACACGACACGCACGACACGACACGCACGAAACGACACGACACGACACGCACGACACGACACGACACGACACGCACGACACTACACGACACGACACGCACGACACGACACGACACGACACGACACGCACGACACGACACGACACGACACGACACGACACGACACGCACGACACGACACGACACGACACGAAACGACACGACACGACACGCACGACACAACACGACACGCACGACACGACACGACACGCACGACACGACACGACACGACACGGCACGACACGTCACGCACGTCACGACACGACACGACACGACACGCACGACACGACACGAAACGACACGACACGCACGACACGACACGACACGAAACGACACGACACGACACGACACGCACGACACGACACGACACGACACGACAAGACACGACACGGCACGGTACGGCACGACACGCACGACACGACACTACACGACACGACACGCACGACACGTCACGACACGAAACGACACGACACGACACGACACGACACGCACGACACGACACGACACGACACGACACGCACGACACGACACGACACGATACGGCACGACACTACACGCACGACACGACACGACACGAACGACACGACACGCACGACACGACACGACACGACACGCACGACACGACACGACACGCACGACACGACACGACACGAAACGACACGACACGACACGACACGACACGCACGACACGACACGACAAGACACGACACGGCACGGCACGGAACGACACGCACGACACGACACGACACGACACGACACGCACCACACGACACGACACGCACGACACGACACGACACGACACGACACGACAAGACACGACACGACACGACACGACACGATACGACACGACACGACACGCACGACACGACACGACACGACACGACACGCACGACACGACACGACACGAAACGACACGACACGACACGACACGACACGCACGACACGACACGACACGCCCGACACGACACGACACGAGATGACACGACACGCTCGACACGACACGACACGACATGACACGCACGACACGACACGACACGAACGACACGACACGACACGCACGACACCACGCGTCACGACACGCACGAAACGACACGACACGACACGACACGCACGTCACGACACGACACGACACGACACGCACGACACGACACGACACGAAACGACACGCACGACACGACACGAAATGACACGACACGCACGACACGACACGACACGACACGACACGACACGACACTACACGACACGACACGACACGACACGACACGCACGACCCGACACGACACGACTCGGCAGGACACGACACGCACGTCACGACACGACACGACACGACACGACACGACACGATATGCACGACACGACACGACACGAATCGACACGACACGCACGACACGACACGACACGACACGACACGACACGCTCGACACGACACGACACGACACGACGCGACACGCACGACACGACACGAGACGACGCGACACGACACGACACGACACGCACGAAACGACACGACACGCACGACACGACACGACACGACACGAACGACACGACACGCACGACACGACACGCACGAAACGACACGACACGACACGCACGACACGACACGACACGACACGCACGACACTACACGACACGACACGCACGACACGACACGACACGACACGACACGACACGCACGACACGACACGACACGACACGACACGACACGACACGCACGACACGACACGACACGACACGAAACGACACGACACGACACGCACGACACGACACGACACGCACGACACGACACGACACGCACGACACGACACGACACGACACGCACGACACAACACGACACGAAACGACACGACAAGACACGACACGCACGACACGAAACGACACGACACGACACGCACGACACGACACGACACGCACGACACGACACGACACGCACGACACGACACGACACGCACGACACGACACGACACGACACGACACGACACGCACGACACGACACGACACGACACGCACGACACGACACGACACGACACGCACGACACGACACGACACGAAACGACACGCACGACACGACACGAAATGACACGACACGCACGACACGACACGACACGACACGACACTACACGACACGTCACGTCACGACACGCACGACACGACACGACACGACACGGCACGACACGACACTCACGTCACGACACGACACGACACGACACGACACAAACGACACGACACGCACGACACGACACCACACGGCACGACACGACACGCACGTCACGACACGACACGACACGACACGACACGCACGACACGACACGAAACGACACGACACGCACGACACGACACGACACGACACGACACGCACGACACGACACGACACGACACGACACGCCCGACACGACACGACACGAAACGACACGACACGACACGCACGACACGACACGACACGACACGAAAAGACACGACACGGCACAGTACAGCACGACACGCACGGCACGACACGACACGACACGAAACGACACGACACGCACGACACGACACGACACGACACGCACGACACGACACGGCACGACACGACACGCACGTCACATCACGACACGACACGACACGACACGACACGCGCGACACGACACGAAACGACACGACACGCACGACACGACACGACACGACACGACAAGACACCACACGGCACGGCACGACACGACACGAACGACACGACACGACACGACACGACACGCACGAAACGACACGACACGACACGAAACGAAACGACACGCACGACACGACACGACACG
Organism: Gryllus longicercus; assembly: GCA_038098605.1. NCBI lineage: Eukaryota > Metazoa > Arthropoda > Insecta > Orthoptera > Gryllidae > Gryllus > Gryllus longicercus. The sequence goes on along the minus strand of JAZDUA010001506.1, from coordinate 24,486 downwards.
ACACGACACGAACGACACGACACGACGCGCACGAAACGACACGGCACGACACGACACGACACGACACGACACGACACTACACGACACAACACGACACGACACGCACGACTCGACACGACACGGCACGACACGACACGTACGTCACGACACGACACGACACGCACGACACGACACGAAACGACACGACACGCACGACACAACACGACACGACACGACACGACACGACACGCACGACACGACACGACACGACACGCACGACACGACACGACACGAAACGACACGACACGACACGACACGACACGACACGACACGACACGCACGACACGACACGACACGACAAGACACGACACGGCACGGCACAGCACGACACGCACGACACGACACGACACGACACGCACGACACGTCACGACACGCAACGACACGACACGCACGACACGACACGACACGACACGACACGACACTACACGACACGACACGACACGACACGCACGACACGACATGGCACGACACGACACTCACGTCAGGACACGACACGACACGCACGACACGACACGAAACGACTCTACACGCACGACACGACACGACACGGCACACCACGGCACGACACGACACGAACGACACGACACGCACGACACGACACGCACGACACGACACGACACGACACGCACGAAACGACACGACACGCACGACACGCCACGACACGACACGAACGACACGACACGCACGACACGACACGCACGAAACGACACGACACGACACGCACGACACGACACGACACGACACGCACGACACTACACGACACGACACGCACGACACGACACGACACGACACGACACGCACGACACGACACGACACGACACGACACGACACGCACGACACGTCACGACACGACACGCACGACACGACACGAGATGACACGACACGCAAAAAACGACACGACACGACACGACACGACACGACACTACACGACACGACACGACACGCACGACACGACACGACACGACACGACACGGCACGACACGTCACGCACGTCACGACACGACACGACACGACACGCACGACACGACACGAAACGACACGACACGCACGACACGACACGACACGAAACGACACGACACGACACGACACGACACGCACGACACGACACGACACGACAAGACACGACACGGCACGGTACGGCACGACACGCACGACACGACACTACACGACACGACACGCACGACACGTCACGACACGAAACGACACGACACGACACGACACGACACGCACGACACGACACGACACGACACGCACGACACGACACGACACGATACGGCACGACACTACACGCACGACACGACACGACACGAACGACACGACACGCACGACACGACACGACACGCACGACACGACACGACACGACACGACACGCACGACACGACACGACACGAAACGACACGACACGACACGACACGCACGACACGACACGACAAGACACGACACGGCACGGCACGGAACGACACGCACCACACGACACGACACGACACGACACGCACCACACGACACGACACGCACGACACGACACGACACGACACGACACGACAAGACACGACACGACACGACACGACACGATACGACACGACACGACACGCACGACACGACACGACACGACACGACACGCACGACACGACACGACACGAAACGACACGACACGACACGACACGACACGCACGACACGACACGACACGCCCGACACGACACGACACGAGATGACACGACACGCTCGACACGACACGACACGACATGACACGCACGACACGACACGACACGAACGACACGACACGCACGACACGACACGCACGACACCACGCGTCACGACACGCACGAAACGACACGACACGACACGACACGCACGTCACGACACGACACGACACGACACGCACGACACGGCACGACACGAAACGACACGCACGACACGACACGAAATGACACGACACGCACGACAGGACACGACACGACACGACACGACACGACACTACACGACACGACACGACACGACACGCACGACCCGACACGACACGACTCGGCAGGACACGACACGCACGTCACGACACGACACGACACGACACGACACGACATGCTCGACACGACACGACACGAATCGACACGACACGCACGACACGACACGACACGACACGACGCGACACGCACGACACGACACGACACGACACGACGCGACACGCACGACACGACACGAGACGACGCGACACGACACGACACGACACGCACGAAACGACACGACACGCACGACACGACACGACACGACACGAACGACACGACACGCACGACACGACACGCACGAAACGACACGACACGACACGCACGACACGACACGACACGACACGCACGACACTACACGACACGACACGCACGAAACGACACGACACGACACGACACGCACGACACGACACGACACGACACGACACGACACGCACGACACGACACGACACGCACGACACGACACGAGATGACACGACACGCACGAAACGACACGACACGACACGACACGACACTACACGACACGACACGACACGCACGACACGACACGACACGACACAGCACGACACGTCACGCACGTCACGACACGACACGACACGCACGACACGACACGAAACGACAGGACACGACACGACACGACACGCACGACACGACACGACACGACAAGACACGACACGGCACGGTACGGCACGACACGCACGACACGACACTACACGACACGACACGCACGACACGTCACGACACGAAACGACACGACACGACACGACACGACACGCACGACACGACACGACACGACACGCACGTCACGACACGACACGATACGGCACGACACTACACGCACGACACGACACGACACGAACGACACGACACGCACGACACGACACGACACGACACGCACGACACGACACGACACGACACGACACGACACGCACGACACGACACGACACGAAACGACACGACACGACACGACACGCACGACACGACACGACAAGACACGACACGGCACGGCACGGAACGACACGCACGACACGACACGACACGGCACGACACGCACCACACGACACGACACGCACGACACGACACGACACGACACGACAAGACACGACACGACACGACACGACACGATACGACACGACACGACAAGCACGACACGACACGACACGACACGACACGCACGACACGACACGACACGAAACGACACGACAAGACACGCCCGACACGACACGACACGAGATGACACTACACGCACGACACGACACGCACGACACCACGCGTCACGACACGCACGAAACGACACGACACGACACGACACGACACGCACGTCACGACACGACACGACACGCACGACACGACACGACACGAAACGACACGCACGACACGACACGAAATGACACGACACGCACGACACGACACGACACGACACGACACGACACTACACGACACGACACGACACGACACGACACGACACGCACGACCCGACACGACACGACTCGGCAGGACACGACACGCACGTCACGACGACACGACACGACACGACACGACACGACATGCACGACACGACACGACACGAATCGACACGACACGCACGACACGACACGACACGACACGCACGACACGACACGACACGACACGACGCGACACGCACGACACGACACGAGACGACGCGACACGACACGACACGACACGCACGACACGACACGACACGCACGACACGACACGACACGACACGCACGACACGAAACGACACGACACGACAAGACACGACACGACACGACAGGGCACGGCAAGGCACGACACGACACGACACAACACGACACGACACGACACGACACGACACGACACGTCACGACACGACACGAAAAGTTACGAGGCAACACGACACGACACGACACGTCACGACACGACACGACACGACACGTAACGGCTCGTCTCGTCTAAGAATTATAAAAATTTAAAAAATCAAAAAATATTAAAAATCAAAAAATATAAAAATTCAAAAAATGTTAATTTCGAAAAATATTAAAAATAAAAAAATATAAAAAATCAAAAAATATAAAAAATCAAAAAATATAAAAAATCAAAAAAATTAAAAAATCAAAAAATAAAAAATATAAAAAATCAAAGAAATAAAAAGTCTTGTCATGTCACGGCACGGCACGGCACGACACGACACGACATGACACAACACGATACGCACGACACGACACGACACGACATGACACGCACGACACGACACGACACGACACAAACGACACGACATGCACGACACGACACGCACGACACGACACGACACGACACGCACGAAACGACACGACACGAAACGACACGCACGACACGACACGACACGACACGCACGACACGACACGCACGACACGACACGCACGACACGACACGCACGACACGACACGACACGACACGCACGACACGCACGACACGACACGACACGACACGCACGAGACGACACGACACGACACGCACGACACGAAACGACACGACACGACACGCACGACACGACACGACACGCACGACACGACCCGACACGACACGACACGCACGGCACGACACGACACGACACGACACGCATGACACGTTACGACACGAGATGACACGACACGCACGACACGACACGACACGAAACGACACGACACTACACGACACGACACGACACGACACGCACGACACGACACGACACGGCACGGCACGACACGACACGCACGTCACGACACGACACGAGACGACACGACACGCACGACACGACACGAAACGACACGACACGCACGACACGACACGACACGCACGACACGACACGACACGAAACGACACGCACGACACGACACGACACGACACGAAACGACACGACACGACACGGCACGCACGACACGACACGACACGACAAGACACGACACGACATGACAAGACACGACACGACACGACACGACACGACACGCACGACACGACACTACACGACACGACACGATACGACACGACACGACACGCACGACACGACACGACACGACACGGCACGACACGACGCGCACGTCACGACACGAGACGACACGACACGAACGACACGACACGCACGACACGACACGCACGACACGACACGACACGACACGCACGAATCGACACTACACGACACGACACGAAACGACACGCACGTAACGACACTACACGACACGACACGACACGTAACGTCTCGTCTCGTCTAAGAATTATAAAAATTTAAAAAATCAAAAAATATTAAAAATCAAAAAATATGAAAATACAAAAATTGTAAATTTCGAAAATATAAAAAATTAAAAAATATAAAAAATCAAAAAATATAAAAATCAAAAAATATAAAAAATCAAAAAATATAAAAAATTAAAAAATATAAAAAATCAAAAATAAAAACAAAAAATATAAAAAATCAAAAAATAAAAAGTCTCGTCACGTCACGAAACGGCACGGCACGGCACGGCACGACACGAGACGACACGACACGATACGCACGACACGACACGACACATGACACGCACGACAGGACACAACACGACACGACACGACACGCACGACACGACACGACACGACACGACACCACACGCACGACACGACACGACACGACACGCACGACACGACACGACACTACGCGACACGCACGACACGACACGACACGACACGCACGACACGACACGACACGAGATGACACGACACGCACGACACGACACGACACGCACGACACGACACGACACGACACGCACGACACGACACGACACGAGATGACACGACACGCACGACACGACACGACACGACACGAACGACACGACACGACACGCACGACACGACACGACACGACACGACACGACATGACAAGACACGACACGACACGACACGACACAGCACGGCACGACACGACACAACACGACACGACACGAAACGACACGAGACAACACGACACGACACGACACGTCACGACACGTCACGACACGACACGACAACATACGACACGGCAGGGCACGGCACGACACGCACGACACGACACGACAAGACACGACACGCACGACACGTCACGACACGAAACGACACGACACGACACGCACGAAACGACACGACACGACACGACACGACAAGACACGACACGACACTACACGCACGCCACGACATGACAAGACACGACACGACACGACACGACACAGCACGGCACAACACGACACGCACGAGACGTCACGACACGAACCGACACGACACGACACGACACGCACGACACGACACGACACGACACGACAAGACACGACACGACACGGCACGGCACGACACGACACAACACGACACGACACGACACTAGACAACACGACACGACACGACACGACACGTCACGACACGACACGACACGACACGACACGACACGACAAGACACGACACGACACGGCACGGCACGACACGACACAACACGACACGACACGAGACAACACGACACGACACGACACGACACGTCACGACACGACACGACACGACACGACACGTAACGTTTCGTCTCGTCTAAGAATTATAAAAATTTAAAAAATCAAAAAATTTTAAAAATCAAAAAATATAAAAAATCAAAAAATATAAAAAATCAAAAAAATGAAAAAAAAAAAAATATTTAAATATCAAAAAATAAAGTCTCGTCGTCACGTCACGGCACGGCACGGCACGACACGACACGACACGACACGATACGCACGAACGACACGACATGACATGACACGCACGACACGACACGACACGACACGAACGACACGACACGACACGCACGACACGACACGACACGACACGACGCGACACGACTCGCACGACACAACACGACACGGCACGACACGACACGCAAGTCACGACACGACACGACACGCACGACACGACACGACACGAAACGACACGACACGACACGCACGACACGACACGACACGACACGACACGACACGCACGACACGACACGACACGACACGACACGACGCGACACGCACGACACGACACGAGACGACACGACACGCACGACACGACACGACACGCACGACACGACACGACGCGACACGACACGACACGCACCACACGACACGACACGACACGCACGACACGACACGACGCGACACGACACGACACGCACGACACGACACGACACGACACGCACGACACGACACGACAAGACACGACACGAAACGACACGACACGACACGCACGACACGACACGACACGAAACGACACGACATGACACGACACGCACGACACGACACGACACGACACGACAAGACACGACACGACACGACACAACACGACACGACACTTCACGACACGACACGTCACGACAAGAGACGAAACGACACGATGCAACACGACACGACACGACACGTCACGACACGACACGACACGACACGTAACGTCTCGTCTCGTCTAAGAATTATAAAAATTTAAAAAATCAAAAAATATTAAAAATAAAAAATATAAACATTCAAAAAATGTTAATTTCGAAAAATATAAAAAATCAAAAAATATAAAAAATCAAAAAATATAAAAAATCAAAAAATATAAAAAATCAAAAAATATAAAAAATCAAAAAATATAAAAAATCAAAAACTATAAAAAATAGAAAAATCAAAAAATAAAAAATATAAAAAATCAAAAAAATAAAAAGTCTTGTCACGGCACGGCATGGCACGGCACGGCACGGCACGACACGACACGACACGAAACAACACGATACGCACGACACGACACGACATGACACGCACGACACGACACGACACGACACAAACGACACGACACGCACGACACGACACGGACGACACGACACGACACGACACGCACAAAACGACACGACACGACAGGAAACGACACGTACGACACGACACGACACGAACGACACGACACGCATGACACGACACGCACGACACGACACGACACGCACGACACGACACGACACGACACGCACGACACGACACGACACGACACGACACGCACGACACGACACGACACGACACGACACGCACACACGAAACGACACGACACGACACGCACGACACGACACGACACGACACGCACGACACGACACGACACGCACGACACGACACGACACGACACGACACGCACGACACGACACGACACGAGATGACACGACACGCACGACAAGGCACGACACGACACGACACGACACGACACTGCACGACACGACACGACACGACACGCACGACACGACATACACGGCACGACACGATACGCACGTCACGACACGACACGACACGACACGACACGACACGCATGATACGACACGACACGCACGACACGACACGACACGAAACGCACGCACGACACGATACGACACGACACGACCACGACACGAGACGCACGACACGACACGACACGCACGACACGACACGACACGACTCGCACGACACGACACGACACGACACGACACGAGACGACTCGACACGACAGGACACGACACGACACGACACGACACGCACGACACGACACGACACGACACGACACGACACCACACGACAGGACACGACACGACACGCACGACACGACACGACACGAAACGCACGCACGACACGATACGACACGACACGACACGACACCACACGACAAACACACGACACGCACGACACGACACGAAACGACACGACACGACACGCACGCAGGACACGACACGACACGACACGATACGACACGACACAACAAGACACGAACGACACGACACGCACGACACGACACGCACGACACGACACGACACGACACGACACGACACGACACGCACGACACGATACCATACGATTCGACACGACACGACACGACACGACACGCACGACACGACACGACACGAGATGACACGACACGAACGACACGACACGACACGACAGGACACGACACGACACGACACGACACTACACGACACGACACGACACGACACGACACGCACGACACGACACGACACGGCACGGCACGACACGACACGCACGTCACGACAATCAAAAAATATTAAATCAAAAAATATTAAAAATCAAAAAATATAAAAATTCAAAAATGTTAATTTCGAAAAATATATAAAATCAAAAAATATAAAAAGCAAAAATATAAAAAATAAAAAAATATAAAAAATCAAAAGATATAAATAATCAAAAAATATAAAAAATCAAAAAATATAAAAAATCAAAAAAATATAAAAAATCAAAAAACATAAAAAATCAAAAAATATAAAAATCAAAAAATCAAAAAATAAAAAATATAAAAAATCAAAAAATTAAAAAGTCTTGTCACGGCACGGCACGACACGACACGACACGACACAACACGATACGCACGACACGACACGACATGACACGCACGACACGACACGCACGACACGACATTAAACGACACGACACGCACGACACGACACGACATTAAACGACACGACACGCACGACACGACACGACTCGACACGCACGACACGACACGACACGACACGACACGACACGAGATGACACGACACGCACGACACGACACGACACGACACGACACGACACTACACGACACGACACGACACGACACGACACGACACGCACGACACTTCACGACACGGAACTACACGACACGCACGTCACGACACGACACGACACGCACGACACGACACGACACGCACGACACGACACGACACGACACGACATGACAAGACACGACACGACACGACAAGACACGACACGGCACGGCACGACACGCACGACACGACACGACACGCACGACACGACACGACACGACACGCACGACACGACACGACACGGCACGACGCGACACGACGTGACACGACACGACACGACACGACAAGACACGACACGGCACGGCACAGCACGACACGCACGAAACGACACGACACTACACGCACGACACGACACGAAACGACACGACACGCACGACACGACACGACACGACACGACACGCACGACACCACACGACACGACACGACACGCACGACACGACACGACACGCACGACACGACACGACACGACACGACCCGACACGACATGACAAGACACGACAAGACACGACACGACACGACACGACACGACACGACACAACAAGACACGACACGGCACGGCACGGCACGACACGCACGACACGATACGACAAGACACGACACGACACGAAACGACACGCACGACACGACACGACACGACACGACACGACATGACAAGACACGATACGACACGACACGGCACGGCACGACACGACACAAAACGACACGACACGAAACGAAACGACACGAGACAACACGACACGACACGACACGTCACGACACGACACGACACGTAACGTCTCGTCTCGTCTAAGAATTATAAAAATTTAAAAAATCAAAAAATATTAAAAATAAAAAAATATGAAAATTCAAAAATTTGTTAATATCGAAAATATAAAAAATTATAAAATATAAAAAATCAAAAAAATAAAAAATCAAAAAATATAAAAAATCAAAAAATATAAAAAATCAAAAAATATAAAAAATCAAAAAATAAAAAAATAAAAATATAAAAAATCAAAAAATAAAAAGTCTCGTCACGTCACGTCACGGCACGGCACGGCACGACACGACACGACACGACACAATACGCACTACACGACACGACACATGACACGCACGACACGACACGACACGCACGACACGACACGACACGACACGCACGACACGACACGACACGACACGACACGACACTACACGACACGACACGACACGACACGCACGACACGACACGACACGACACAACACGACACGCACGTCACGACACGACACGACACGACACGCACGACACGACACGAAACGACACGACACGCACGACACGACACGACACGACACGCACGACACGACACGACACGACACGACGCGTCACGCACGACACGACACGACACGACACGCACGACACGACACGACACGCACGACACGACACGACACGACACGCACGACACGACACGACACGACACGCACGACACGACACGACACGACGCGTCACGCACGACACGACACGACACGACACGGAACGACACGACACGCACGTCACGACACGACACGACACGACACGACGCGACACGCACGACACGATACGCACGACACGACACGACACGACACGCACGACACGACACGACACCACACGACATGACAAGACACGACACGCACGACACGACACGACACGACACGCACGACACGACACGACACGACACGACATGACAAGACACGACACGACACGACACGACACGACACGACACGACACGCACGACACGACACGACACGACACGACATTACAAGACACGACACGACACGACACGGCACGGCACGACACGACACAAAACGACACGACACGGAACGAAACGACACGAGACAACACGACACGACACGACACGTCACGACACGACACGACACGTAACGTCTCGTCTCGTCTAAGAATTATAAAAAATTAAAAAATCAAAAAATATTAAAAATCAAAAAATATGAAAATTCAAAAATTGTTAATATCGAAAATATAAAAAAATAAAAAATATAAAAAATCAAAAAATATAAAAAATCAAAAAATATAAAAAAATTAAAAAATATAAAAATCAAAAAATATAAAAATCAAAAAATATAAAAAATCAAAAAATAAAAAATAAAAATATAAAAAATCAAAAAATAAAAATTCTCGTCACGTCACGGCACGGCACGGCACGGCACGGCACGGCACGACACGACACGACACGATACGCACGACACGACACGACACATGACACGCACGACACGACTCGACACGCACGACACGACACGACACGAAACGACATGACACGACACGACACGACACGACACGACACGACACGTCAGGACACGACACGACACGACACGACACGACACGCATGATACGACACGACACGACACGCACGACACGACACGACACGACATGACACGACACGACACGACACCACACGACACCACACGACAACACGACACGAAACGACATGACACGACACGACACGACACGACACGACACGACACGTCAGGACACGACACGACACGACACGACACGGACACGCATGATACGACACGACACGACACGCACGACACGACCACGACACGACATGACACGACACGACACGACACCACACGACACCACACGACACGCACGACACGACTCGACACGACACGACACGACACGACACGACACGCACGACACGACACGACACGAAACGACATGACACGACACGACACGACACGACACGTCAGGACACGACACGACACGACACGACACGACAAGACACGACACGGCACGGCACGGCACGACACGCACGACACGATACGACAAGACACGACACGACACGAAACGACACGCACACGACACGACACGACACGACACGACACGACATGACAAGACACGACACGACACGACACGGCACGGCACGACACGACACAAAACGACACGACACGAAACGAAACGACACGAGACAACACGACACGACACGACACGTCACGACACGACACGACACGTAACGTCTCGTCTCGTCTAAGAATTATAAAAATTTAAAAAATCAAAAATATTAAAAATCAAAAAATATGAAAATTCAAAAATTGTTAATATCGAAAATATAAAAAATTAAAAAATATAAAAAATCAAAAAAATAAAAAATCAAAAAAATATAAAAAATCAAAAATATAAAAAATCAAAAAATATAAAAATCAAAAAATAAAAAATAAAAATATAAAAAATCAAAAAATAAAAAGTCTCGTCACGGTCACGTCACGGCACGGCACGACACGACACGACACGACACGATACGCACTACACGACACGACACATGACACGCACGACACGACACGACACGCACGACACGACACGACACGACACGACACGCACGACACGACACGACACGACACGACACGACACTACACGACACGACACGACACGACACGCACGCACGACACGACACGACACGACACAACACGACACGCACGTCACGACACGACACGACACGACACGCACGACACGACACGAAACGACACGACACGCACGACACGACACGACACGACACGCACGACACGACACGACACGACGCGTCACGCACGACACGACACGACACGACACGCACGACACGACACGACACGCACGACACGACACGACACGACACGCACGACACGACACGACACGACACGCACGACACGACACGACACGACATGACGCGTCACGCACGACACGACACGACACGACACGGAACGACACGACACGCACGTCACGACACGACACGACACGACACGACACGCACGACACGACACGAAACGACACGACACGCGCGACACGACACGACACGACACGACGCGACACGCACGACACGACACGCACGACACGACACGACACGCCACGCACGACACGACACGACACCACACGACATGACAAGACACGACAACGCACGACACGACACGACACGACACGCACGACACGACACGACACGACACGACATGACAAGACACGACACGACACGACACGACACGACACGCACGACACGACACGACACGACACGACATTACAAGACACGACACGACACGACACGACACGGCACGGCACGACACGACACAAAACGACACGACACGGAACGAAACGACACGAGACAACACGACACGACACGACACGTCACGACACGACACGACACGTAACGTCTCGTCTCGTCTAAGAATTATAAAAATTTAAAAAATCAAAAAATATTAAAAATCAAAAAATATGAAAATTCAAAAATTGTTAATATCGAAAATATAAAAAAATAAAAAATATAAAAAATCAAAAAAATATAAAAAATCAAAAAATATAAAAAATCAAAAAATATAAAAAATCAAAAAATAAAAAATAAAAATATAAAAAATCAAAAAATAAAAATTCTCGTCACGTCACGGCACGGCACGGCACGGCACGAGACGACACGACACGATACGCACGACACGACACGACACATGACAACGCACGACACGACTCGACACGCACGACACGACACGACACGAAACGACGACAACACGACACGACACGACACGACACGACACGTCAGGACACGACACGACACGACACGACACGACACGCATGATACGACACGACACGACACGCACGACACGACACGACACGAAACGCACGCACGACACGATACGACACGACACGACACGACACGACTCGCACGACACGACACGACACGCACGACACGACACGACACGACACGAAACGACACAAACGACACACGACACGCACGACACGACACGCACGACACGACACGACACGACACACGCACGAAACTACACGACCCGACACGAAACGACACGCACGACACGACACGACACGAACGACACGACACGCACGACACGACACGCACGTCACGACACGACACGCACGACACGACACGACACGACACGAGATGACACGACACGCACGACACGACACGACACGCCACGACACGACACGACACCACACGACAGGACACGACACGACACGCACGACACGACACGACACGAAACGCACGCACGACACGATACGACACGACACGACACCACACGACACCACACGACACGCACCGACACGACACGAAACAACACGACACGACACGACACGCACGCAGGACACGACACGACACGACACGATACGACACGACACAACAAGACACGAACGACACGACACGCACGACACGACACGCACGACACGACACGACACGACACGCACGACACGACACGACACCATACGACTGGACACGACACGACACGACACGACCCGCACGACACGACACGACACGAGATGACACGACACGAACGACACGACACGACACGACACGACAGGACACGACACGACACGACACGACACTACACGACACGACACGACACGACACGACACGCACGACACGACACGACAGGGCACGGCACGACACGACACGCTCGTCACGACAATCAAAAAATATTAAATCAAAAAATATTAAAAATCAAAAAATATAAAAATTCAAAAATGTTAATTTCGAAAAATATAAAAAATCAAAAAATATAAAAAACAAAAAAATATAAAAAATAAAAAAATATAAAAAATCAAAAGATATAAATAATCAAAAATTATAAAAAATCAAAAAATATAAAAAATCAAAAAATATAAAAATCAAAAAATATAAAAAATCAAAAAATATAAAAAATCAAAAAATATAAAAAATCAAAAAATATAAAAAATCAAACAATCAAAAAATAAAAAATATAAAAAATCAAAAAATTAAAAAGTCTTGTCACGGCACGGCACGGCACGACACGACACGACACGACACGACACAACACGATACGCACGACACGACACGACATGACACGCACGACACGACACGACACGACACGAAACGACACAAACGACACGACACGCACGACACGACACGCACGACACGACACGACACGACACGCACGAAACTACACGACCCGACACGAAACGACACGCACGACACGACACGACACGAACGACACGACACGCACGACACGACACGCACGTCACGACACGACACGCACGACACGACACGACACGACACGAGATGACACGACACGCACGACACGACACGACACGACACGACACGACACGTAACGTCTCGTCTCGTCTAAGAATTATAAAAATTTAAAAAATCAAAAAATATTAAAAATCAAAAAATATGAAAATTCAAAAATTGTTAATTTCGAATATATAAAAAATTAAAAAATATAAAAAATCAAAAATATAAAAAATCAAAAAATCAAAAAATAAACAATATAAAAAATCAAAAAATAAGAAATCTCGTGACGTCACGTCACGGCACGGCACGGCACGGCACGACACGACACGCCCGACACGACACGACGCGACACGAAACGACACGACACGCACGACACGACACGACACGCACCCGACACGACACGACACGACACGACACGACACGACAGGAAACGACACGACACGACACGACACGCACGACACGCCACGACACGATACGACACGCACGACACGACACGACACGACACGACACGACACGACACGACATGACACGAACGACACGACACGACACGACACGACACGTAACGTCTCGTCTCGTCTAAGAATTATAAAAATTTAAAAAATCAATAAATATTAAAAATCAGAAATATAAAAATTCAAAAAATGTTAATTTCGAAAATATTATAAAAAATCAAAAATATAAAAAATCAAAAATATAAAAAATCAAAAAAATATAAAAAATCAAAAAATCAAAAAAATAAAAAATATAAAAAATCAAAAAAATAAAAAGTCTCGTCACGGCACGGCACGGCACGACACGGCACGGCACGCCACGGACCGAAACGACACGACACGACACGACACGCACGACACGACACGACACGACACGACACCACACGACACCACACGACACGCACGACACGACACGACACGACACGACACGCACGCAGGACACGACACGACACGACACGATACGACACGACACGACAAGACACGAACGACACGACACGCACGACAAAACACGACACGACACGACACGACACGACACGCACGACATGACACGACACGACACGACACGACTCGACACGCACGACACGACACGACATGACACGCACGACACGACACGACACGACACGAACACGCACGACACGACACGACACGACACGACACGCACGACACGACACGACACAACACGACACGATATGACACGACATGACACGACACGGCACGGCAAGGCACGACACGATACGACACAACACGACACGACACGACACGAGACGTCACGACACGACACGAAACGACACGAGGCAACACGACACGACACGACACGTCACGACACGACCACGACACGTAACGTCTCGTCACGTCTAAGAATTATAAAAATTTAAAAAATCAAAAAATATTTTAAATCAAAAAATATAAACATTCAAAAAAGTTAATTTCGAAAAATATAAAAAAATTAAAAAAATATAAAAAATCAAAAAATATAAAAAATCAAAAAATATAAAGAATCAAAAAATATAAAAAATCAAAAAATATAAAAAATCAAAAAATAAAAAAATGTAAAAAATCAAAAAATTAAAAGTCTCGTCAACGTCACGGCACGGCACGGCACAACACGACACGACACGACAAGACACGACACGCACGACACAACACGACACGACACATGACACGACACGACACCACACGACACGACACGACACGCACGACACGACACGACTCGACACGACACGACACGTAACGTCTCGTCTCGTCTAAGAATTATAAAAATTTAAAAACTCAAAAATTTTAAAAATCAAAAAATATAAAAATGCAAAAAATGTTAATTTCGAAAAATATAAAAAATCAAAAAATAAAAAATGTAAAAAATCAAAAAAAATTAAAAGTCTCGTCACGTCACGTCACGGGCACGGCACGGCACGACACGACACGACACGCACGGACACGACACGACACGAAACGACATGACACGACACGACACGACACGACACGACACGTCACGACACGACACGACACGACACGACACGACACGCATGATACGAAACGACACGACACGCATGATACGACACGACACGACACGCACGACACGACACGACACGAAACGCACGCACGACACGATACGACACGACACGACACGACACGAGACGCACGACACGACACGACACGCACAACACGACACGACACGACTCGCACGACACGACACGGACACGACACGACTCGACACGACAGGACACGACACGACACGACACGACACGCACGACACGACACGACACGCCACGACACGACACAACACCACACGACAGGACACGACACGACACGCACGACACGACACGACACGAAACGCACGCACGACACGATACGACACGACACGACACCACACGACACCACACGACACGCACGACACGACACGAAACGACACGACACGACACGACACGCACGCAGGATACGGACACGACACGACACGATACGACACGGACACAACAAGACACGAACGACACGACACGCACGACACGACACGCACGACACGACACGACACGACACGACACGACACGCACGACACGACACGACACCATACGACTCGACACGACACGACACGACACGACACGCACGACACGACACGACACGAGATGACACGACACGAACGACACGACACGACACGACACGACAGGACACGACACGACACGACACGACACTACACGACACGACACATGACACGACACGACACCACACGACACGACACGACACGCACGACACGACACGACACGACACGACACGACACGTAACGTCTCGTCTCGTCTAAGAATTATAAAAATTTAAAAACTCAAAAATTTTAAAAATCAAAAAATATAAAAATGCAAAAATGTTAATTTCGAAAAATATAAAAAATCAAAAATAAAAATTTAAAAAATAAAAAAAAATTAAAAGTCTCGTCACGTCACGTCACGGCACGGCACGGCACGACACGACACGACACGCACGACACGACACGACACGAAACGACATGACACGACACGACACGACACGACACGACACGTCACGACACGACACGACACGACACGACACGCATGATACGAAACGACACGACACGCATGATACGACACGACACGACACGCACGACACCACACGACACGAAACGCACGCACGACACGATACGACACGACACGACACGACACCGAGACGCACGACACGACACGACACGCACGACACGACACGACACGACTCGCACGACACGACACGACACGACACGACACGACACGACATGACACGAACGACACGACACGACACGACACGTAACGTCTCGTCTCGTCTAAGAATTATAAAAATTTAAAAAATCAAAAAATATTAAAAATCAGAAATATAAAAATTCAAAAAATGTTAATTTCGAAAAATATTATAAAAAATCAAAAATATTAAAAAATCAAAAATATAAAAAATCAAAAAAATATAAAAAATCAAAAAATCAAAAAATAAAAAATATAAAAAATCAAAAAAATAAAAAGTCTCGTCACGGCACGGCACGGCACGACACGGCACGGCACGCCACGGACCGGAACGACACGACACGACACGACACGCACGACACGACACGACACGACACCACACGACACCACACGACACGCACGACACGACACGACACGACACGACACGCACGCAGGACACGACACGACACGACACGATACGACACGACACGACAAGACACGAACGACACGACACGCACGACCAAACACGACACGACACGACACGACACGACACGCACGACATGACACGACACGACACGACTCGACACGCACGACACGACACGACATGACACGCACGACACGACACGACACGACACGACACGACACGCACGACACGACACGACACGACACGACACGACACGCACGACACGACACGACACAACACGACACGACAAGACACGACACGACACGACACGGCACGGCAAGGCACGACACGATACGACACAACACGACACGACACGACACGAGACGTCACGACACGACACGAAACGACACGAGGCAACACGACACGACACGACACGTCACGACACGACACGACACGTAACGTCTCGTCACGTCTAAGAATTATAAAAATTTAAAAAATCAAAAAATATTTTAAATCAAAAAATATAAACTTTAAAAAAAGTTAATTTCGAAAAATATAAAAAATTAAAAAAATATAAAAAATCAAAAAATATAAAAAATCAAAAAATATAAAGAATCAAAAAATATAAAAAATCAAAAAATATAAAAAATCAAAAAATAAAAAAATGTAAAAAATCAAAAAAAATTAAAAGTCTCGTCACGTCACGGCACGGCACGGCACGGCACAACACGACACGACACGACAAGACACGACACGCACGACACAACACGACACGACACATGACACGACACGACACCACACGACACGACACGCACGACACGACACGACACGACACGACACGTAACGTCTCGTCTCGTCTAAGAATTATAAAAATTTAAAAACTCAAAAATTTTAAAAATCAAAAAATATAAAAATGCAAAAAATGTTAATTTCGAAAAATATAAAAAATCAAAAAATAAAAAATGTAAAAAATCAAAAAAAATTAAAAGTCTCGGTCACGTCACGTCACGGCACGGCACGGCACGACACGACACGACACGCACGACACGACACGACACGAAACGACATGACACGACACGACACGACAACGACACGACACGACACGTCACGACACGACACGACACGACACGACACGACACGACACGCATGATACGAAACGACACGACACGCATGATACGACACGACACGACACGCACGACACGACACGACACGAAAACGCACGCACGACACGATACGACACGACACGACACGACACGAGACGCACGACACGACACGACACGCACGACACGACACGACACGACTCGCACGACACGACACGACACGACCGACTCGACACGACACGACACGACAACGACACGACGACACGACACGCACGACACGACACGACACGCCACGACACGACACAACACCACACGACAGGACACGACACGACACGCACGACACGACACGACACGAAACGCACGCACGACACGATACGACACGACACGACACGACACCACACGACACCACACGACACGCACGACACGACACGAAACGACACGACACGACACGACACGCACGCAGGATACGACACGACACGACACGATACGACACGACACAACAAGACACGAACGACACGACACGCACGACACGACACGCACGACACGACACGACACGACACGACGACACGACACGCACGACACGACACGACACCATACGACTCGACACGACACGACACGACACGACACGCACGACACGACACGACACGAGATGACACGACACGAACGACACGACACGACACGACACGACAGGACACGACACGACACGACACGACACTACACGACACGACACGACACGGACACGACACGACAAGCACGACACGACACGACACGGACACGGCACGCACGACACGACACGCACGTCACGACAATCAAAAAATATTAAATCAAAAAATATTAAAAATCAAAAAATATAAAAATTCAAAAATGTTAATTTCGAAAAATATAAAAAATCAAAAAATATAAAAAGCAAAAAATATAAAAAATAAAAAAATATAAAAAATCAAAAGATATAAATAATCAAAAATATAAAAAAACCAAAAAATATAAAAAATCAAAAAATATAAAAAATCAAAAAATATAAAAAATCAAAAAATATAAAAAATCAAAAAAATATAAAAAATCAAAAAATCAAAAGTAAAAAATATAAAAAATCAAAAAATTAAAAAGTCTTGTCACGGCACGGCACGACACGACACCCACACGACACGACACAACACGATACGCACGACACGACACGACATGACACGCACGACACGACACGCACGACACGACATTAAACGACACGACACGCACGACACGACACGACATTAAACGACACGACACGCACGACACGACACGACTCGACACGCACGACACGACACGAAACGACACGACACGACACGACACGCACGACACGACACGACAAGACACGACAAGACACGACACGGCACGGCACGGGCACGGCACGACACGCACGACAGACACGACACGACACGCACGACACGTCACGACACGAAACGACACGACACGACATGCACGACACGACACGACACGACAAGACACGACACGACACGTCACGCACGACACGACACGACACGACACGACATGACACGACACGACACGACACGGCACGGGACGACACGACACAACACGACACGACACGACACGAAACGACACGAGACACCACGACACGACACGACACGTCACGACACCGACACGACACGACACGACACGTAACGTCTCGTCGCGTCTCGTCTAAGAATTATAAAAATTTAAAAAATCAATAAATATTAAAAATCAAAAATATGAAAATTCAAAATTGTTAATTTCGAAAATATAAAAAATTAAAAAATATAAAAAATCAAAAAATATAAAAAATCAAAAATATAAAAAATCAAAAAATAAAAAAATAAAAAATATAAAAAATCAAAAAATAAATAGTCTCGTAACGCCACGTCACGTCACGGCACGGCACGGCACGGCACGACACAACACGACACGACACGATACGCACGACACGACACGACACGACACGACACCACACGACACGACACGACACGACACGACACGTCACGACACGACACGACACGACACGCACGATACGACACGACACGACACGCACGACACGAACGACACGACACGCACGACACGACACGCACGACACGACACGACACGACACGCACGACACGACACGACACGCACGACACGAGACGACACGACACGACACGTAACGTCTCGTCTCGTCTCGTCTAAGTAATATAAAAATTTAAAAAATCAAAAAATATTAAAAATCAAAAAATATAAAATTCAAAAAATGTTATTTCGAAAAATATAAAAATCAAAAAATATAAAAAATCTAAAAATATAAAAAATCAAAAATATAAAAATCAAAAAAATATAAAAACTCAAAAATATAAAAAATTAAAAATAAAAAATGTAAAAAATCAAAAAAAAATTTCTCGTCACATCACGTCACGGCACGGCACGGCTCGGCACGACACGACACGACACGACACGCACGACACGACACGACACGACATGACACGACACGACACGACACGACACGACACCACACGACACGACACGACACGACACGACACGACACGACGCGACACGACACGACACGACACAAAACGACACGACACGACACGACACGACACGCACGACACGACACGAACAACACGACACGCACGACACAACACGCACGACACGACACGACACGACACGACACGCACGAAACGACACGACACGAAACGACACGCACGACAACACAACACGACACGACACACGACACGACACGAACGACACGAAACGCACGACACGACACGCACGACACGACACGACCCGACACGACACGACACGACACGCACAACACGACACGACACGACACGACAGCTCGACACGACACGACACGACACGCACGACACGACACGACACGACACGCACGACACGACATGACACGACACGACAAGACACGACACGCACGACACGACACGACACGACACGCACGACGCGACACGACACGGCACGACACGACACGCACGTCACGACACGACACGACACGCACGACACGACACGTCACGAAACGACACGACACGCACGACACGGCACGACACGACACGCACGACACGACACGACACGACACGACGCGACACGCACGACACGACACGAGACGACACGACACGCACGACACGACACGACACGATACGCACGACACTACACGATACGACATGACACGCACGACACGACACGACACGATTTAAACGACACGACACGCACGAAACGACACGACACGACACGAAACGACACGCACGACACGACACGACACGACACGGACACGAACGACACGACACGCACGACACGACACGCACGACACGACACGCACGAAACGACACGACACGACACGAAACGACACGCACGACACGACACGACACGACACGAACGACACGACACGCACGACACGACACGCACGACACGACAGGACACGACACGCACGACACGACACGACACGACACGACACGCACGTCACGACACGACACGACACGCACGACATGACACGACACGACACGACACGCACGACACGAAACGACACGACACGACACGACACGCACGTCACGACACGACACGACACGCACGACACGACACGACACGACACGCACGACACGACCACGACACGACACGCACGACACGACACGACACGAGATGACACGACACGCACGACACGACACGACACGACACGACACGACACTACACTACACGACACGACACGACACGACACGACACGCACGACACGACACGACACGGCACAGCACGACACGCACGTCACGACACGTCACGACACGACACGACACGCACGACACGACACGAAACGACACGACACGCACGAGACGACACGACACGACACGACTTGCACGACACGACACGACACGCACGACACGACACGACACGAAACGACACGACACGACACGACACGCACGACACGACACGACACGACAAGACACGACACGGCACGGTACGGCACGGCACGACACCACGCACGACACGACACGACACGACACGCACGGACACGTCACGACACGAAATAACACACGACACGCACGACACGACACGACACGACACGACACGACACGACAAGACACGACACGACACGACACGACACCACATGACAAGACACGACACGAACACGACACGGCACGGGACGACACGACACAACACGACACGACAACGAAACGACACGAGACACCACGACACGACACGACACGTCACGACACGACACGACACGACACGTAACGTCTTGTCTCGTCTAAGAATTATAAAAATTTAAAAAACAAAAAATATTAAATATCAAAAAATATAAAAA
>JAZDUA010001482.1:0-64778 GCA_038098605.1 Gryllus longicercus | reverse complement strand
CGCCCGACCCCGCTCGACCCCGCTCTCCCCGCCCCGCCCCACCCCGCTCTCCCCGCCCCGCCCCACACCGCTCTCTCCGTCTCACCCCGCCCTGCCCCACTCTCCCCGTCCCGCCCACACTCCCCGCCCCGCCCCACCCCCTCTCCCCGCCCCAAACCGCCATTCCTCGCCGACCTTCCCGCGCGGGGGCGCGTCTCCCAGAATAGGTGAGGGCTAGGATAGGCCCTGCGACGCACTGAGAAGTAGTGTGTGCCAGTTTCGTTTCATGTGTTCTTTTAACTTTGTTTTGCCATATTGGAGATCTGTTTGCTGACCGTTAGATTCTATTGTTCATGTTCTGTTTCGTCAAACTTTCTTAAGCAGCTAAAATGCCGTTTTGTAATTTATTTAATTACTGGTATTGTAGAGTATTGTGAATTAGTTTCATCATTCTGGCCTCCGTTGCGCCCTACCACGCCCGGCCGCGACCCGAACGCCAAGACACGCCATGCCACAACCCGCCCCGGCACACCCTGCCACATCCCGCCATGCCCCATCACGCCCGCCACCTCCACAACGCTCCACCTCCCCCACAACGCTCCACCTCCCCCACCAAGCTCGCACGTCCCTCTTCTATGCCGGCGCGCATCTCCTAGAATAGGACAGGGCTATGGTAGGACCTTTGTGGCACTGAGGAGACAACAGTGTGGAGTTTGTGCGGGTTTTGTTTGATGTGTTCCTTCTGTCTTTGTTGTCACTTATTGGAGATCTGTTCATTGACCGTTTGACTCTGTGTTTCTATTTCGACAATTTTTTTTTCTGAAGCAGCTAAAAATGTTTTGAAATTTAATATTAATTACAAGCATTGTAGGATATTATAAATTAATTTCATCATTTTCTAGTGTGTATTAAATCTATATGTTTATACTAGCTCAAGTAATATTCAAAACCAAGAATCATATATTAGACAGGGAAGGACTGAATTGTGTTTTTAGAATTAAAGTGAAATAATTTTATTTCCATTCCTGCCCCGCCGCTTGCCGCTCCCGACCGACGCTTCTAATTTTTAGGCAAAGTTGTTTCGCGGGTCACATTTTCATAATCAAAGGAATTTCATTTTTCTGCCGAACATTGTGCATACAGGTTGCACAAAAATTGGTTTGCAGATGCCACATGTATCAATTCATATGCAACTTTTCACTATATGTTCATTAGCTAATCAGTTTCGGCCCCTCATACATGCCCTACAAGAATGTAGCATTTATTCTGAGCGACATATATATCGTAAATATATGTTTATTCCTTATTAATTTTTTAAAATAGTTCAGAAAAAACTGTACACTGATGAACATCTTATATGAAAGTGCAAGAAGTACTACACAAATATAATATTCTGTGGTCTAGTGCGCAATTTTGGTGATGCACAACAATTACAATAAATGTCACAGTGAGAAAAAACAAACAATTTTCGATATTAGGTGTTGACTTAAATATATAATGTACCATTGGACTTTAGTATGTATGGACCTAAGTAACTTGTAAGAAGAAATTATTTTTCTGGCCAAATATAAGTAATTTTATTAGTATGTTTCGTCATTTAGCCTCATGTTGATTGTATTTCTTGGTAATTTAAAGAAAAATAATACTATTCTTTTTTTGTTCAATCATTTGTTTTTTAAATTTTTGAATATTCTTACATTTTGGCAACTTTATGAGAGATAACTGCATAAGATCTTGTTTTTCGACTCTATACCCATTATTTAAAGACGAAATCTTTTGGATTTATTTTTCATGGGGCTGTATCCTGCATTTATTTTTCATGTAACCTTTCTGGCCTTGTATAAAACATCCAGCTATTTTTGAGCTTTTCGTTTTCCAGAATTTCATGGATAATATAAAAGAACATTAAAGATTTTATATCCGCGCGTACATAAATTCCGAAATAAAGATACTGTGTCACAGCGGCGAGCTCACATAAAATACGTGGGTGGGCGGCATGATGATGGGAACAGTGGCCCTGGCGAGGGTGCAGGCGGTTGCAAAGCCTCGTGGCACTGGAATCTAGGTTTTGCGTGAAAACCGTCAGACATATTTTTTTCACCTAGAATGAAGAATTAGATTCCACCTAAGCAATTTTACTAGTTATTATGACGGTGTAATTCAACATATTTCATATTTGTCACAATTTAATTCTTCCCAGAAAACGTTAAAAAAAATTGGATTTAAATATTGTGGTTTAGAAAACCTTTTACATTTTCCCTCGTTAAACATATATTGAATTATTGTTTTTATTCGTAATAGTTAATATTTGTTTTAGTATTCTGCTGAACTTCTCCTTAAATATATATATTTTAAAGCAGTAAGGGTTTTCGTTTAAAAAGAAAATTAAGCGTTCTACACAACCAAATTTCGTGATTTTTTTCTTTAAATGAAAGGGCGTAGTCACTAGATGTGCCACCACTTTCTCTTAACTAGTTTTATAGATAAAACACTAAGTTGTAATAATATATTAAAACTAAAAGAACTCTTATATCTCATCGTATTTGCGTTAATTTGAAGTCCACTACAATACATTTCCAATATAATACAATATAAAAAATATTTTTGATGCTTTGCGATTTTCCGATAACAAGTAGGTAACAAGTAGCACGTTTTGGTCATAACTTTTCTGCAGTTTTTCTTTTTTCTACTGCAATCAGAGGAGTTCATCTAGTTCTATAATAATTAAAGTATAACATTTCCTCTCTTCCTCAGGTAATGCTTTCAGTTGTACGGATTACTGAGTGATCTCATCTACTTCGTATGTATATCAATATTTCTTCTTTATTGGAAATATTAAAACATAATTATCACGTAAAGTGTATCATTGTAATAATTGTCACTGTAGAATTAAAGATATGGAGGGGTTTAAATTCGACGGAAAAATGCATCTAAAAGTGTAAAAGTAGATAAAGTTATACACTTTTCTAAATGGAAAAATACCCCTGGCGTGTCCCTAATGATATTGATATAATATTTTTTCTAAGAAGGCCATTCCGTGTATTGCGCCTTTGTTTTTTTGAAATAAATCGAGTAACAATTGTGTAAAGCATATCGACATCGTAGTGATTCCAGTCAACACGAACAAAAAGTTGCCGCTGTGAGTGTTTTCTTTTTTCAATGGAAATTTGTTTTGATGTGTATTCTTCCAAACAGAATTGTTCTGACATGTAACAATTCAGGGTGGGAAAACTTTGAAGTTGCATTCTGTTAAACTATTTTAAATAACACATGAAATGAGTTCAGGAAACTTTGGAATTGCTTCACTTTACCTACCGTAGTTTTGTCACATGTAAAGTATTGTCAAAAGTGCTTTTAAATTGCGAGAAAGTGCACAACGCAAAGTTTGGGAAGGTTTTCCAGAAGAGATTCCACGTTCTCACACAATACAGAAGAAGTTCTACAATACCGTAGCGACGCCGAGTTCAGTTTACTATTCGTTACAGGCGGCTCTTTCCCACCCACGCGAGGGAGCCAGTGAATAAAATAAAAGTACACAGAGAAAAATAATAAGTGCGCTACACAAACCCGGAAAGTCTCTCTCTCGGCGCGGGGCAGAAAGGGAAGGAAAAGTCAACAGACGTAAGCTCAGGCACCATTCTTCAGAGCAGAGGCTCGTCGCGACGGTTTGATAATCAGGTTGTTATAAAGTTGGCAACACTGCATGAGATTCGTCATGACGAGTAACGGCTGCTATGAAACAAACTTGTTAGGGAACTTGCCGCGGAGTGGCGGTTAGCTGCAGGCGTGAGGACAGAAGTGCGCCACATCGCCGCAAGCTCGGTCCTTACTCTCGCCGGACGAGACGGTGGCAGCGGAGGAGGCGGCAGTGGTTATTGAGGCAGTGGAGGCGGAGGTGGAGGTGGCGGTGGTGATGGAGGCGGAGGAGGAGACGGGGACGGAGGTGGAGGCGAAGGCGGAGGCGGAGGCGAAGGCGGAGGCGAAGGCGGAGGTGGAGGCGAAAGCGGAGGAGGCGAAGGAGGCGGCGGTGGCGACGGCGACGGCGACGGCGACGGCGGCGGAGGCGGCGGCCGGACACGAATTGTGCTCATCCCGAAGAAGCGAGACCAGAGAGAGGAGAGGGGATCTAAGAAAGAAGTTGCAGATAACGGGTCTAGCCACGCTCAAGCAATGCGCTGTGTTAACGGCTTAGACGTTTTGATAAGACAATGAAGACGTGGAACGACTGGCGGAGTTACGCAATGTGGAAAGAACTGCTTGGAGGCTTACGGCTAAGCTGAAGTGACTGTGAGCGTAGGCTGCTAACAATGTTTCTAGAAGGACGTTGGTGGAGTGGGGGCTCAGAAAAACTTGAAAAGTGGAAATGTTGAGTATTAAAGAACGAAGAAGTACAGACAGTCGAATTTAAGAAGTGATTATGAAAAAAGGAGGCGGCTTTTTTTTAAAATCAGGATTCATATAGATATAAACATTAATGGAATTATGACAGGTATATAGCAGTTCACGTAACAGAACTGAAACCTCAGAATAATAATACGTTATTGTTGGAAGTGCAGAAATTTGACCGAAATCGATATCGGAAGTGGCTGAGAGTTAGTCTACGGCATGAAAACCAAAGAGACCTAATAAAATATGAATATCCATGAACTTTATATTTTTAACATAAATTAAAGTAGATATATTTCAAATAAACGATGTATAGATGCGATAATGAAGTATACAGTAAAATTATTAATTTGAATTTCATGTTTACTTGGTATCGTTTTCAACTAGAATTTTTAATTTTTTTCGTGAGAAGTCAATTCAGTTCTTTTCTACGGTGTAACTAACAAGATACAAATTAGAGTTGCCATTGTATACAAAGACTGAAGTACATCGGAGGGAAGAATTAGTTTGACCGCGTAGCGAATGTAAAAAGTGAAATTGTATTTTTAAAGGGATCACTTCGGCGTGTTGGTTTGAATGACAGGATGAAAGTCTAGGGGAGGGTAAGTTTGGAAAGTGCGGCACCCCAAGTGACTGGGCTAGCTGCGGAATGCACCACAAAGGGAGTGTCAAAGTATCGAGAGGAGCGGAGTGCTGGCCGCGCAGGGCGAGGGAGGCGAGACTGACAGCGACGGTGCTCTGAGCGACTGGGAGGGAGGGAGGGAGGGGGGAGGTGAAAACGCCAAGCCCACCAGTGATCCCCGCAGTTCGTGGTTGCCCCAACCCCACCCTCCGAACCGGCAACCTCGCCGCGTGCTGAGCTAACATTATCGATCATAATGAGCTCATCATGCCTGGGTTTCAAGCCTCACCGCATAATTCATGGAGAGGGCCCTCTCGCCTCGTCTCACACCCTCCCTTCACACCCGGTCGCTCACCGCTCGGCAGCCGACTTTGCTGCCCCCTCCCCCTCCCCCCTCCCACGCCCTTGCAGCAGACTACACCCCATCGTCTCCTCTGCGCCCGCCCCACCCCAACCCCAACCCCACCACCGCCCTCCACCTCTACCACACCAGCATTGGCACTAACACCGCCTTGCCACCGCAACTGCCACCGCCTCCGACGCTACCGCTGCTGCTGGCCGCTGCCGCCACCACCATCGGTGCTGCCGTCACCGATACAGTCATCGTCACCGTTACCGTAAACCGTTACCTCCACCGTCACTGTCACCGTCGCCCTCACCGTCACCCTCACAGTCACTCTCACCAGCGTTGCCCTTACCGTCGCCCTTACCGTCGCCCTCACCGTTACCCTCAATGTCACTCTCACCAGCGTTGCCCTTACTGTCGCTCTCACCGTTGCTCTCACCGTCGTCCTCACCGTTGTCCTTACCGTCGCCCTCACCACCGTCCTCACCGTCGTCCTCATCGTCGTCCTTACCGTCGCCCTCACCGCCGTCGTCATCCTCGTCCTCACCGTCGTCCTCACCGTCGCCATCACCGTCGCCCTCACCGTCGCCATCACCGCCGTCCTCACCGATATCCTCACCGTCGCCATCACTGCCGTCCTCACCGATATCCTCACCGTCGCCATCACTTTCCCCCTCGCCGTTACCCTTGCCGGTACCCTCATCGTCACCTTTACCGTCCCCCTCACCTTCAACCTCACCGTTACCCTCACCGTCACCCCCACCTCTTGATTCTCCGCTACCATAAACGGTGCCCCGACCAATCCCACCTTGCCTTCGAGCTCTCACTCTGTTGCTGTCCATTGCCATCGCCTTTGCTAGCACCTTCCCTTACATTGCCCCTTAACCGAACCCGTCGCTGCTAGTGAGTGTGGTCTCACTTTTGCCTTTCTATCATTTTTAGTCTCCGCCGCTTCTTTTGTTCGTGACATTGCCTTCGCTTCTAAACACCAATATCAGCTGCCGCTTTCCCGACATTTTCACTCTTTTCAATCAATACGGTGTTCGTCTTGAATAGCCGTAACTTTTTTCCTGATTCAACTTCTTTCCTTTTGTCCTTTGATAGTACAGACGTTTTACGGGCCAAAATAATAATTTTCGTCCTAAAAACTGCTTATATAAATACCCTCATACAAATTTGATATTTTCAAACAAGTGTTTCTATATTTGTTAATATTAAATCATAATATAATTTACTTTTGAATACATTCATGTTTCTCATATTGACAACTGGGAAGAATTATAAAAGTTAGGATTACTTGTGATAAAAACGATTTTTACATATAATACTAGCTAATTTGCTACATTCGTGGAAAAATTAAAGAATCTAAATCACTAAAATTCACTACAAAGACTCTTACATACAACACTACCAAATAACTAATACATCAACTTTAAACTTAAACTTACTATATATTTAATTGCGCATCAAACTTATCATTTTTGGGATTTGTCAACAGTTCTGCGTGGAAACAAGTCTAAATTTTGTACAAAGTCCAAGATATATTTTTACGTGATAAATGTTACAAAGTTAATGTATATTTAAAATGTTATATTTTATATTTGTCTAAATAAAAATGATGCGATCGTTTAAGTTTACTGTAGTTGGAGAAAAGGATTCGTTTTCCCTTAATTCCTTCTTAAAATTAATGAAATTTATAAAAAAGTCATTTTCTCAACGATCACTTTAAATTTGTTGTAAAAAGTGTCCACGGGTAGGACAAGGAACGCTTATAAGAATGTCTCATTTTTGTTGAGAACTCTGAATTTTAGAAAACTGCAACCATACAAGAAATGCGAGAAAGATTGTGGTGTAGCACTCTTGTTATGGTTCTTGACTGGATTCTCCCCTGCCCCCCGATTCGACGCGACTCGACGCGACTCGACGCGACTCGACGTGACTAGACGCGACTCGACGCGACGCGACTCGACTCGACGCGACTCGACGCGACTCGACGCGACTCGACGCGACTCGACGCGACTCGACGCGACGCGACGCGACGCGACGCGACGCGACGCGACGCGACGCGACGCGACGCGACGCGACTCGACGCGACTCGACGCGACTCGACGCGACTCGAGCGCCCGCCTCCGCTGCGGCCACGGCCAGAGTTGCCAGAGTCTTTGAGGCGCGCGGGAGGCGCGTGGCGTGACTTGCGACGACGAACTGCGAACCAACTCCACCGCGACGGCGGCGGCGCTGGCTGAGCCATTAAGCCAGCTCCACGTGAAATATGAATGCGGCGCGGCGGCTAAAAGTTTTAATGGAACGTAATTCTGTTTGAATGCGAAATCAAGGGACACTACTTTTCTCGGGGGCTCTGTACTGTTGTGCTTTGTGCAGTCTCTCTGAGAACATGTATGAATGGCTTTGGCCGGGAGAGTTGTTTTAGAATCTAAGTTCTATTCTGTGAAATGAGCAGTTTATAAAGAACAATTCCAGACCATTATGCTTCGGAACAAAATATTGAATGCGTAAAAATTTGTCTCGTGAAGTGCACTTTGCAACCGTTAGTTTATGAATTCAACATCACTACTCTGAGTAAAGTTTCTTGCCCTCGCACTTCCTTTTGTGGCGTAATTTGCACGTTGAAAGAAGGCAAAGCATCCAAGACGTCCAAAGAATATGTGCGGGGAATAATTGTCTAATATCAACTTGTGTAACATATCCTCTCAGAACTTTGATATATTAAACGATATAATATATTTTTCTACTAACATTTTGAAGATCTCAAAGTGACGAATACATTGATACAAAGAAAGCTAATAATTGAAATAAAGAAGCTTCAGAAAAAAATGCGTTCTATATTTCCTCAGAAGGCAGGTTTTCCGCAACTTTGCTCAACAGTTTCCGGAAGGTGAAAAGACTGGTCCCTTCGCTGGCGCTATCCCTCTGGACAATAATCGAAATTGAAAAAATATTTTCAATGCAAGCGGCTATACATATTTACATTGATTTGTTGCAGACACCTTGTAACTTACACATGTTCAGATTTTTCTGTATTGGCTGGAAACATTGCAAAGCAGTTCTTCGGATCGCAGGAGAACTAAAGTTTTGTTCCTGTTTCAGAATTGAATTGTCATTGTCACATCAAAATTTTTCAATCATTAAAGATATTCCACTTGTATACGCCAGACAGGAAATAAATGGTATGAAAGAGCAGACATTTGCATTTGGAGCCTCATCCAAAGGTTTTAAGGGGAAGCGGCCCCTCGCGAGTCCTACAACAGCGCTTGATTTACATTCCGCAGTGGCCCTGGCAAACTGTGGCGGCGGGGCGGATTTGGGCGGCGCGGCGTCGAGGACCGAACCGGCAACCTCGCAAGCTGGAGGGCCGTCCATCATCGTAAGCTCGTCACGCCAGAGCCCCCCACTTACGCCGCCCACGATCCCGCGTCGAGGACGGGACTGGCGGGGACGGGAGGGGACAGCGGGAGGGGACAGCGGGGAGATAGGAAAGGCCACGCTGCGGAGTTGGCGTATTCGGAGGAAATGGTGCGTCGTTTGCTGTGTCTCTCCTGTGCAGGGACTTTAAATCGTTAAAGGGATCCCTTACTATTGAAGAAACGTTGAGTGAAATATATTTCGGAAAATTTTATGGATTCATTCAGGTGTTAAATAAAACGTATGCAAAATCGGTGCAGTTTCTTGACGTAATAACAAAAAAGTAATACAATCATCAAGAAATATAAAAAGGTCGGTAAAGTATTTTCAATGATATTATTTTTAAAATAAAGTTTTATTCCGTTTTTAACGTAAATTTGAAATTTCTATGGGTACAATTCATGTTGACTATAGAATCTACTACTTAGGGAAGATTTTTATCAAGATATCGAAGTGATTCTTCCGTATCTGTTGGGAACTTTAAACAACTTTGCTAGAAATATGGCTCTCAAAAGTAAAGTTTATAAGTTGTATGAGAATAAAAAATTCATAATGACAATTTAAATAGAAATGTAAACAAATAATTAACATTACTGGAATATTGTGGAAGGATAACCGTTAAGGTAACTAATATTTATTGTAAAATATAATTGCAAATGTACGCCTCGTAAAACTTCCAACGCTTCAATTGTTGGAACCCATCTAGCAGACCGGAAGATAAAGCCATGGATTTGTTCTTGTTTGTCGAAGCGAATAAATATTACGGGAAGTCGCAACTTGCAATACCTGGAAACAACTGCGTCAATATTAGCATGCAAACAGCCGTCGACGTTAATACACGCTCTTGTCAAGTTACGTTTTAAAACCCTGTGACCCTTGGACAGATGTTCTGCGCAGCGAAGCAAATTTATCTGCTGCCAGTTGGGCAGTAGGCGTAGCGGAAGCCGCCCACTCTGTGTTCTCAACTGGGCGGCAGGAAAGCGGCGAGGGCCGCTGCGCACCAGCGATCTCTCTCGCTCTCGCTGTGTTCACTCTCCCATTGGATTTATTTGTTAAGTACCTTCATCTGCTCCTCCCCGTTGGTTTCCAAATGTCTCTTCCTGCTCAAAAGTGTTTCTGTTTGTGAATAATAATTTTTGCGACGTATCTTCTAAATTATTTTACCTGAAGAAAATACTACATCTGTGTTATTTCATAATAATGAGGCCTCGCGTGTCCAGCGAGTTAAATTCAGAGCATCGTGTCCCGGAAAATGTCCGGGGAAACGCAAGGGCTACTTCCATTCTCACCCCCCCTGCACACCGCATTTCAATCTGTGGGTAACCCGCCGTACGAATGGTGGCTGCGCGCCCCATCTTCCTAGCAGTGAGCTTCAATTATTACGAGTAGCCCTGCTGCTAAATAGTGTACTCGGGGATGTTTTGGGGCACTGTTTCGGACAAGTCTTTATTAGATAAGGTGTTTAAATAAGAAATATTTTATTAATTGAAGAACTTATTCTCAACATTTCTGCTAACAGATTTGGTCGTTAACATTTCGAGCCTTTGAAAAATGAAATCGAAACGTTAGGGATGTTACTGGACGGCGAAATGTTTCCCGTAATGAACAGGTTTCCTATTTTTTTAGTCGGGGCTAGTTTCCTGTATTTGCCCTACCCTCTTCCCAATAGCTTTATCTATCGCTGGCTAAAAGATCTCAGAGGACACTCGTCTCTCGCGACTTTCTTCGAGGCAACGGTTCCCTCTGATAAGCGCTTTTGCGCCATCTCATTATCGAATACATTTCCGCATCGCTTAGAACATAGTTATCATGATTCTTTTCCAAACGCCGGCCTGTCAATTTATCCGTCCGTCTATCCGTCCATTCATACGTCCGTCCGTCTCGTTTGTCTCTTGCCTCTCATGTACTGGAGGGCCTCGCGTTCTGCCGACACCAGATCAGATGAGCCCGCAAGTGTATTGCTGTCTATTGCATGGTCGAATAAGTGTGCCATCTGGACGTAAAGGGTAACCGGATGTCGGCTGGATAAAAACTCTAATAAAAAATTAATAGAGGAAATACATATTTACTCCAAATTTCTTCAATGGCAGAAGCAAGTTCATATGCAATATTACATATATCGAAAATGCCCTAAAAACCCCATAGGTAATTTCTTAGGTTTAAATTATTTTATAATATTTATTATCAAAGTAAGACATTTTAATCGAATCCTATATCAGTTTTCAGCTGAATTTTCGGAAAACACCTTGGTTGTCTGGTGTGTAGGCGCGTTTCGTGCTCTACTTCTCTATTTAATGAACTTACTTCGTGAACTGCCAGTCGGGACGGTTCCCTCTCTTCCTGATGAATGTTGAAAGGGCAGCTGCACATGTTTGCAGAAGCATTGTCCACGTAAGCCGCTGGAGCAACGAACTTAATTAAATAGCACACAGTGTCCCCACTCACCGTCAGCCATCCGGAGCCCGTGTCCAGCTACTAGCGTTCACTTGGGTGTCAAGGGAGCAGCGTTTCGGTTCCATTACTTACTCAGATATTCAATTATTATGCTTTCTCTCACGTTACACCTACAGAACCCCTACGAAGTGCGTAAGTGTTCCTGCATTTTTATTACGTGTCTAAATACTGTGTTTGTACACTTTAATCTGGTTGTTCGTAATTTTTTCTGTCTTCAAGTAAAATGTATTGTTGGAAACTGAAAGCTTCTGAAAACGTTCGGGTTAATATAAATGGGGTTTTATGTGTGTTTGTCGAATCTTTTGGTTCTCGAAATTTCATTTGAAACTTTATCTACAATAATGATTTGTAAAATAACTACTGTGGATGCAGTGTCTCGACTGAAAGACTCATTGGTAGAGTGTTGGTGACCCAGAAGATTACTGGAGAGATATCTACATTCAGTAGTAGAGAAGGGCTGTTTTTTTATTTTACATTTTCTCATACAGCGAGGCAAGCATATTAAAGAGTCAATAGAACTGCAACTTAGCACACGTAGTACTAGGAGTTGCAAACACGAAAGCGAGGATACTTCCACTGGAGACCTCAATAATCAAAGAGCTCTGTTGAAGGTTAAATAGCTATGTGTTGGCACCAGCTGTTTTAAGAAAAGTACATGTCTGCAATATACCGAAATATATTCTGAAGATGGGAAAAGGATTTTGCACTTTCGCGGTAGTTGGTTTTTTACATTAAATGAAATTATAGTTTCACTATGGTAAGAAACTATTTCTGTAATGCTGTGTAGCCTAAATACAATTATAAAAATACCAATACAACTATTCTATTAAAATATTTCTTTTAGACGTCAGTTAGCATTCAATATAACTTTTCAACAATATCAAAATAACAATGAGAAATAAACAATCGCATGCTAACTTTTAAACGTAATATTCTAAATGGAAATTCATTAAAATGTTTAGGCGGGACAGCAGGCTTTTCGATCTTTACCCAGTCACAAATAAAACAATTTTAATATTATTATTATTATTATTATTATTATTATTATTATTATTATTATTGTGATTATTAGAACTATTATTATATATTAATTGCTAATAAGTAAATTTTACCACATCTAAAGTTAAATTTATTTTGTAAGAAATCCTGAGAATCTAGATTAAAGAACATGGATGAAAATTTTAGTTTCATTATGATGATAGTAAATTTACTAAATTTAGTAAAATATTAATAGTTGAAATTAAAATATAATTTATATTTTAACAGTTGATGTGACCACACTGAATATTCTTGTAGTATATTAATGAATTGACCTTACTATGGAATATAATGCTTGTAAATTATAATACAAATACATATTTGTTTAATTTATATAAAGTTCTAAGCAAAAGCTGTTACTTCTCAGAGAACGTAAAGTGTGTAACTTAAAGAAATTTATCCGATAAGAAACCTAGAGTTCCAATTTTATCACTTTACAATTTGCTTATCCGGCGACAATGGATTTTTACGCCTTCACTCTTTATCACAACACAATGAAATCTCAATTTTACTGCATCAAGACTTAGGAGATGTATCTACCAAGCAATCTTTAGTGGTGCGTGACTGCTCGCGTTTTTCGATTTCGAAATGGGAGACCCTTTCTTCAACACTTCGGCCGTTGCGGAGCCGCATATCTAATTCAAATGTAGGTCAGGCTTTCATCCTCACCCAGGAATGCCTATATAAAGCAACCTCTTGTCGGTCGAGCTTGTATTTGCATGTCAGATTCATTTTGCAGCTTCTCAAAAATAACATTATGTTCCCGATAACGCCCATTCGAATCCGAATTAACACCTGTTTTATATTCTGTTAGCCCCCTTCTGCATGGGATCGATGCGCTCCTAATCAAATCTTCGACATCCCGCGATACTTGTTTCGGGCTGCCCATAAAATTACAAGGGCGATCATTTCCGCGCCCGTGGCAATTAAAAGGCCATTAGGTGCGCAGGCAAGAGTTGGCTGCCTCATCGCTATTCCGCGCGAGGGGCTGCTAGCGAGACATCATCATTATTTCCATCCTCCGATTTGCAAGTCAGATCCCCCCCGCCCCCACGAGCGCCGCCGCCCCCCTCCCCCGCCCGCGCCGCCCCCGCCGCCTCCGCCGCCGCGCACGGGCCGTGTGCATGTTTAAACGCCGCGAGCACCTGGAAGTTGGGGCTCCAACAGTTGCGCGCGAGAGTTGTTTTTACTCGCCCTCCCCTCATTCGGCTCGAAGTCGAGCGCTGCGGGCGTTTCCCCTCCCCTCCCCTCCCCTCTCCCGTCGCTCTCAAGAACGCCCGCTCGCCGCGGGGGCGGAGGGTGGGGAAGTGGGCTGTAATCCAGGGCCTCGTGCTCGTGTCTGGTGTGCGGGCGAGGACGAGGGGGGGGAGGATGAGGGGATTTTAAGGCGCATTTGCGATCGTGAGAATCGTCAGCTGTTGCAGGTCTATCTGCGTCTCGCTTGTTTCTGTCGTCGTTTGTTCGCAGGGTATTTGTCCGTGTCCGTTTTGGATTGTTATAGAGCTGTCACTTGTTTTGCCGTTTTAGATGCATCGCGTGTTTTTTTTTATCCGTTGTTAGGCTCTTGTCAATGGTTGACGATTGTCGGCCCTTTGTCAATGCCAGTGCTGGCTTTTTCACGATCGTTGATCATATTTCGAGTATCACTAATGTTGGCTCTGTATCAAAACAGCGTTTAACGTAATTGAAAAGAATCATTAAAATTCAATGTTGTTTCAAGAAGATAAATGAATATTTGAACTTGCCTTGGAACTTCGGGTTTCTGATTTAATTCAATTTATTGTTGACTTTTATACTTATTCTTCCTCCTCTTACTTATTCCTAGTTAGGGATGTGTTCGAGCACATTCCTCTCCTAGCGTGGGCACATCGCTTTCGTTTGCTATTTTATTTCTAATAGAGAATACATACGTTCAAAGCTTGTGTTTTGTAGCGTTGGTATAATATTCAGTATTGACATCGTACAAATATTCAAGTCGTATATGAATACATTGACATAAATTAATAATTTTCTCCATGGATATTCAAATTATATGGAAATCTCTAAATGTGTGTCATTTCTATTGTTCTACGTGAATTGCTTGTATTCTTGCGATAAAAATAGTTATTTCTCAACGATTTGAGAAATCATTTTTTAATCTACTCAAACTTGAAACCCTTTCAAGACGAAAATATTAGTTTGATTCATGCTGTAGTTACGGAAACTGCGTTTTTAACAAAATTAATTAACAAACATCTTAACTGTAAACTGTATGATAATTTCATTGTAGGGTTCAGGCAGATAATTCGTAGGCCACAATTCCATACTATTTCTGAGAAGTATACAAATTAATTACAGCTTCAGACATTTTAAACCGTAAAAATCTGTTTTTGATCATATATCTCCACCTGCTTTGTAACGGTGAGTATCATGCGAAATGGTGTCCAAAAGTACAAAAAACCTACAATTTTGCTCTAAAGTTGATGAAATATACTTGTATTCTTTATTATGACGGAATCACATTTGACCCGAAACGTTTACCATGTTAAATGAATACTAAATGTTTAATTTGCGTAAATTATTTGTCATGGAATTAAGGAAAAACGTTACGTGGATATAGAAATGTTAAGTATCAATTACATATTATTTTCTGATAATAGCGTCAAATTTATCATTCTCTTTACTCTAAATCAGTGCTTTTGGATAAACACTCCGGAATTAGACAATGAATTTTTTTCAAATTTCAAAAGAAGTTCTCATTATCTGTACTTAAAAATATTGTACAGATATAATAAAGACAATATTCCTGAAATAATTAAATGGCATAACTGAACGTATTTCTTATGGCGGTGAAATCAAGTATTACCATATCAGGTAATCCCTATTACACTTGGGTTATTTTATAGCTACATTCTCTTTAAAAATTGCATGTGTTATCAATTGGATTACTAAAGCAAAAACAACTCGACAGGAATAGAGCATTCTTGCCGCGAGGATTATTCCTAAGCATTAATACGGAAGTCGAAAAGTCTGCGACTCATAGTTAGGATATTGTGTTCAGAATTGAACATTTGTTTGCGAGATACTAAACATTTATGGCATTTTGAATTAAATATATTAAAGTAACCGCAAACGAGGAAACACGATTATTTGCAGATACATAATTCAATCTGAAATATATTTTATGTCTTTGATTTCTTCACTGTAGGTGTTTTGCTAGAGATAGTTTTTCCCCTTCCCCATTACCTCTCCTCTTTCAACTCTGATTTACAACTCATAGTTACGTCATTTCTGGTCTTAAATTTACTGCAATCCTTGACTTCAATGCAACGTAATCAGGTTTCCCCGTCTTGAGTGGATGCATTTATCTCCAACTTATTCTCTTCATGGAGTATCTTGCAGTGTTTTAATTTATTTGAGCTATCCTGTTCTAGGTTTTCTGATATTCTTACATTCTCGCAAACTACCTACGTAGTATAAAGAACGTTGTGTAATGTTGACGCAAAACATGGCCATTTTCATAGCAGAAAAATCGATATTGAAGGTTTCTAATGCTGAAAAAGTGGAAAATGATTATTCCTATAAACAGTAAACTACTCCCCTTAACACGCCCTGTACTCAGAATTATTTACGTTTTGAGGGTCAATTATATCGCAAAATTACTTAACAGCAAAACATGCGTTTTCCCGTCTCTTGTTTGTCTGTCTGTCCGTTGTCGGTCCGTCTGTGGGCAACGGTGGAAGTTAAACCATAAGTACGATATTTCCCAAAATTCACATTCTCCCAAAACGTGTCGTGTCGCGTCTTTTTGAATTTTAAACAGATATTTTAATTTTTCATGAATCCTCAAAAACATTTTGATATTTTTCTTCAACATCGTTAATATTTCTATCGAATAGAGCAAATGACACCTAAATAAGCCGTGGGATTTAATTTTCGAACTTTCAAATTTTCTAAAATTATAAAAGTTGCAAATAATGTGAGAATGTGTGTGCTATTGTAGCACTATTCGTCTCCTGTGTTCCCAGTATTTGTTTATTGTTGAATGTTTCTTTAAGAAATGTTTACGTGCTTATTTAATTTCTCTCCATGCGTTTCTCATGCATTCTCTTATTCGTACAATGCGTTTCGAGCATATTTTTTAGGGATACTCGTATCTAAAATAATAGCATTTCAGAGTGTGTCTGAGATGGATTCACGAACGTTTCTTGAACGAGCGTTACATTTTCGCTATGCGTCCTTCCCTTCGCAGCCCCACCGCTCCACACGCTCGCTCGCTGGCTCGCCCAGACGCGCAAGGCAGAGAGGGCGGCGGTGAGGGGGCGGCGGCGGCCGCGGCGAGTGGGCCGCCATTAATCACGGCGGCCGGCGGTAGATGGCAGCAGCGGCGGCGTCGACCGCAACAAGCGCGGGCGGCTAACCGTGGCGTCGCGCGCGTCACTTCCGCCGCATCCATCACGTTTCCGGTGCGTTATCGCGGTCCCACGGCGGCGGCGGCCGCGGCCGCGGACGCGTGGTGGCGGCGACGGTGGCGGTGGCGGGGGGGGGGGGGGCAGGGGCGTACGAGGGGGCCACGGCGATGCCGGGGGATGGGACGATGGCGGGGGAGGGAGCTGGGGAAGTGGCGGGTGAGGGGGTTGGGCGAGGGCGCGGGCGATGCCGTGGCAGGGGGCGATGGCGCAGGGTGGCGATGGCGGGGCGGGGCGGGGCGGGGCGGGACGGGACGGGACGGGACGGGGCGGGGCGGGACGGGACGGGGCGAGGCGTGGCTTGGGGGTGGGAGGGGAGGGAAGGGGCGGGGACGGGGACGGGGACGGGGACGGAGACGGTGTTGTGCCGGTGGCGGGAAGTCGGCGATAGCGGGGTAGAGGGCGATGGCGGGAGGGGTGGCGAAGGTGGGGCGGAAGCGGCAGCGGCGGCGGCGGTAGCAGCCCAAGCGGGCGCTGGCCATCGAGAACGAATGACAAGTCGCGTCTGGAAATATCCTCAGGGGGTGAAGTTGGGAAGAGATTTCCAAATGGAAGATATTTTCAAATTTGTTGTAAGGGGTTGGAGTTTAAGGAATCTCCTAAGCTACAAAAATCGGCGCAATATTGGAAAATTAGCGGTAGAAGATGTTGGGTGACCTGCTCACACTTTTATGACTGAAGTGTTAAAAAGGTGAACGGAAAAACTGAGAAGAAACATCGAGGCTGGGACTGACCCATCCACGCTCTTAGGCCCGGAGACTGAACGGGAACAACGCAGGGGAGGGGTAGCGCCTGTTGGAAGAATTGCCCAGGGACGCTCCGATGGAGACTGTACGGACCGCCGCTCGTCTGGTGACCCGTTAAGTCTGATTATCACTTTCTTCTTCCCTGTAGGGTTGTTTTATAGTTGTTATATTAAAAGCTATTTATTAACAGTTGTCGTTCATAATGAAACGCAATTAAAATAGTCACAGAACAAGTCGCATGGTTCATTAATATCCGTTCATTTTCTTCCAATGGCCATAATTCATTATTTAACCTGGGTTTCCTTTGTTAATATTTAAAATAAATTCAATTATCGAAAATTCATACGTCGTTTTGTATCCATACAGTATCTTGGCAAAGGGGAAACGAACGGCGCCAGGTCTTTCCTGATGCTTGATTCCTCATTAAGCGTAGTATTCATAATATCGATTTTGTTCGATTTAGTATATTATTTTGTTAACCAGAGTTAAGAATTTTCATAGGAATGGAGTGCGAACCTGCTTAATGTTTAAATAACACGGTTAATGTTCACGTTTTCCGAAATTGGTAAATAAAGTAGAAACGGATTCGACGTAGGCGCTTCTTAGTCTTTAGTCGAAGTTCAAATTCATCAATACAAGGTGGTTAGGGTAGGTGAGTCACTTTACGAGAAATATCAGATAGTATATGATAAACGAGAATAAGACTGTTGGAGGACTGTGCTAACGACAATAAGAGAAAGTAGTGTAGTTTTTAGTTCCAATTTGTCAGTCGTAAATTTCTACTCGTATTTTCCCCAATAACACGAAACCTACCTTCAGAATACCATTGACGCTTCGCTTTGCATTTGGGTGTTGGC
The DNA here is from genome assembly GCA_038098605.1 of Gryllus longicercus. Lineage (NCBI taxonomy): Eukaryota > Metazoa > Arthropoda > Insecta > Orthoptera > Gryllidae > Gryllus > Gryllus longicercus. The sequence goes on along the minus strand of JAZDUA010001482.1, from coordinate 46,479 downwards.
AACGAGACGGCGACCATTAGCTACGCTTACTATATTAAAGCTTCTTAAGGCTTGCAACAATTTTTTACACGTACTTGTAAGTGACAATCGCGAAAACCCAAGACGCTTCAGACTCGGAATTCCCTGTATTCGGACCCTGTTGCTATGCGAAGTACGATATAATTCGTACATTGACATAAACGCAGCTCAATTGAGGCCGTGCTACTTCACCTGGCACTCCTAGCATTAACTACAGTTTAGGTCTTTATTCGTGAAATATACACCGAGTGGTCAATAAATCTATATCAGCTCTTGTTGGTTTGATCTTTTCATTTGCGAGGTTAATCAATTCACAAAAACTTGACAGCTATCTTACGAATGGCAAACAATGTAAATATTGAATCCATTATTCCTTCGTGAATTTGGCAGAACTCGGAAGCCCGATTGATTGCTCAATGTGAGGTGAGCACCGTGACCCTTATTAGAGCGCGCACGGCAGTGAGCTGGCGGGGCGGTCCGTCCGCTGCCTGCCCACGCGGCGGTTGCAGCGCCTTAGCGGCCGCTGGACAAACTAATTAAAAGCGAGAATGATCTGTTGCGGACGCGACGAGCGTCGCCCACGCCACCCCAGCCGCCTGGACCGCCCTCCCTTTTTCCGCTGCCCCCACACTGTTCCCGCCTTACCTCACACCACCCCGCCCGCCACGCCCACTAGGCACGCCCCCACCTCATCCTCAATTGTCCCGCCGGCCCCCGCCCGCCACGCCCATCTCGCCTGCCCGTCTCCCAAAATTCGCACGCCTCCCCCGCCCCGCCTGCGTCCCCTAGCCCGCCCGTCCCCACCCCGCCCGTGTTTCCAACCCTGCCCGTCCCCGCCCCACCGCCTCCTTCGCTTCATCCGTCTCCTCGGTCCCGCCCGCCTCCTCCGCCCCGCCCGTCTCCTCCGTCCCGCCCGCCTCCTCCGCCCCGCCCGTCTCCTCCGTCCCGCCCGCCTCCTCCGCCCCGCCCGTCTCCTCCGCCCCGCCCGCCTCTGCCTCCGCCTCCCCCGCCCCGTCCGCCTTCGCCTCCCCTGCCGTTCCGTCCCGCCTCTCCTGCCATGCCCGCTCCGCCCGTCCACCCTGCCCGCCCTCCCTGCCTCTATCCCGCCTTTCCTTGTCTCTATCGCACCTCACCTTGCTTCTATCCCACCTCTCCCCAACTCAAATCTGCCTCTCCACGCCTCAATTATGCCTCCCGCCTCCCCCCACCTTCCCATCGCCTCCCTACGCCCTCTGCCCCCGCCTTCCTGCCTCCTCCCCTCCCGTTCCTGACATCGCTTCCCCTTTACCCCGCCGCCTCTGCTGCTTCTCCGCTTTCCCGCGCTCCCGCCACACTGATTGCCAACCACGCCCCCTCGCCGCTCGCGCCTCTCTCGGCGCTCCCAACGCCCACGCCTGCCCCCCTCCCGTCGCCCCTTGCTGCCACGCGTACAGTCGCCGCCGCCACAGTTTTCCATCTCCGTTGAAATAGGCTGCCGTTCCGAGCTCCCACGCCCGAGTCGCCGGGGAAATGAGAATTGAGAGAAAAAAGTACCTCTTCGGTGTCGACGGTGATTGTTCGCAGCGGTGACGAAATGGAAATGAAACAACCGGAGTCGATAATGTCTGTCTGCAGGGAGATCGTGGGTATACAATAACTAGTCATCATATATGTATGTTATATAATATGTATAATATAATATGTATGGAGGAAATCAAGTCACAAAATACTTGCATTCACAGCACATTAGCACGTTTGAAATATTGCTTCTGTTTTGTTTTTCTTGTTTCTTTTTTCAAATTTATGGTTGTGGATACATTTCTGCCGCCAGTTTTACTTTCTTGTATATACGGCGAAATACATGTAGTACATGGAAATAGTGGGGAAATTCGATTCCGAGATTTCAACGGAAATACACATATCGGAATCTCCTGATACCAAAATCATGCTTTTTTTAAATGTTAGTCAGTCCGTCCACCTGTTCGTTCATCTGTCCATTCGTCTCACTGTTGGTCAGTCTGTCTGCCTGTTTGTTGGTCCATCCGTCAGATTTTCACGTCAGCAAGATTTTCTCAAAAACTGCTTTACATTTTCACTTTAAATTCGTTGTAAAAACAATGTCAAATGCTCTCAATAACATAGCAAAAAGTCATGTTCGTTTGTTGCATCCTTTTGATTCTTCTAAAATAACGCAAATGTAATTTTTTGAAAACATTCTCTCGTCGTTAATATTTACGAGACGTAGGTTTTAGGCATTTTGCATCTGTGAGTACAAGTGCTTCGAATACGTATGACGTTTCTCGAGTTTTAAACTCTTAAAAGGCATTTTTTCAATAATACTTTCAGGTTTTTCATAAAAAATTTCAAATCGAACCAAATTCTCGTAATAGTCTGTTCTATAGCAATTTTCAAGTCGTGTTTCAGTTCTCATATTAAGCGACCGACCAATTGGAAAAATATGAAAAAATGTCTTTTGAGTGCTGATAGTAGTAATTGGAAAGAGAATGAGGCAAAACGCAAAAGCTAGCCCAGAGTAAAGAGATTAGTAAAATAACTAATTCGAAAATTCTGTACCATTCTGTTGCCTCACTAGATCTTCTTTTATTCCGGTGTAGATATACACAGCATAAAGTTATAAAAAGACAGATTTTGGAACTGTACATGGATTAAGAACAAACAGTTTTCGATGAATGTTCTCGATTAGCTTCCATGGTAATGAGGGTTTTAATAAAACGAAGTGTTTTAATATAACATCGAATTTAAAAGTTCTTATGTTTCATTCTATTGTTATTGAGTTTAATGAAGGGCAAATACAACAGTTTACAGACACATTTAAGACACATTTTTGTTTACATTACAAAAATACATTTGGATTTTCGGCATTACCTCCATTAATACACTAACCGTATGAAAGTTTTTTTTTATTTTTTCTTAACATTAATATAAATAACAGTATCATAAACTTTATATTTATAATTTATATTTATAAACAAATTTTAATTTTGTTGCCGTTTATTAAACGCAAATATAGAGTAAATTTATTCATCGGGGAACTATTTTTCTAGAATTCCAACGATAGTAACGAGTAGAATTTACACATGAGTTAAATGTACCGTACATTACGTAAATGTTTGCTTGCCGGGTGGTAAAACACTGTGAACACAATGGCGCGTTAACCTGTATTATGGTTAATTGTTATAGAAACATTACCTCTAGAAATAGACATGAATATTAACATCTCTTTAAAGTCGTTCAGTATTAGTATAATATAATGAAATGTAAAATTTGCCACAACCCCGCGATTGCATTACACAAGAGGAAATGCAGCATAAAAGTTGCTTCAGAAAATATAATCGGAACTAGAAGGGAAATCAAAATTTCAAAAATAATGTTTCATATTCACCAGTGCTTACTTATGCCGAATTACAATTCACAGTTAACACAGAGTAAAAGTGTCCCTGAACATTTAATTAGTGATTTATATTTACCAAGATCTATCGATGTACTGTACGCACGTAGATGTCGTAGTGGTATAAAGAAAGAAATCCTACTATACTGCTATTCAGCGTAGTATCAAAATGTTATAGATCTTGTATCAAATTATTGATATATTTTTTTAAAAATAGACCTGTCGCATATCTAGACGTTTTGACTGACAACACCAAAGTGGCATGTCTAAGAGTCACTGAATGAGATCTACTCATGTGAAAAGCGATAATATATATCTGAAATCCCTGTCTTGCATTTCCTCTCATTATTTGATATAATATGTTCTATATTTACACCATTCTTTAACCTACAAAATAATATCATAAACTCATCGGGCCATTGAAAGCACTTCGACTTTATTTTCATTCTTATGGTTATAAAATCGTAAAATTATTGTATAACAGAGGAAGAAATGATAAGGTGGTGCTAAATTGGCTTTGTATGGGACAGAATGATGATGATGGTGATGATTCCTAGAAAGATTGTGATCTTTTTTTGACACCAAATGTGACCAATTTGAAATCAAGCAACTTTCACGTTTTTCTAATGGTAATTTTAAAAGATATAACTAATAAAATATAGCATTATCTGGTCTGATGAATTCCATATAATTTCAAGGAAGAAATTGTAAATGAATAGTTTGCAAGGATATACAAGGTTTCGTAACAAAAAGATGTTAACAACCACCGCAATGGATAAACGAAGTAGTCACTTTTACTCATTATGATTTCAAAATTTCTCACGAACAATTGGATTCAAGAGTTAAAAAGATTTTTTTGTACGTCAAATCACTTGAGAAACATACACTTGTATATTAAGAAAAAAATGTCATGATAAAGTAGCCACTTACCTCCCCGCAGAACTCCCAATTACAAGATTTTACTTCTTCATATATTGAAAGTATTTCAATGCCGCAAAAAAATGTGTATCGAGATTTTGAAGGTAATGCGTTGTTTGGGGCTCCCTGTTACTGTAAAACTGTTTTTTTTTTAAACGAGTGACATTCTGTAAACAACACTATCACCTAATCTGTACGTTGGTTTTTATCTTAAAGGGAATATTTCCCAATCAATTCGCCCCCACTTCAAGTCCAGTGAATTTAAAAAGTTTTGGAAAGTACTGTAAGTGACTTAAGACATCTTAAATTTAAAAAAATATCTCCAGAAATTTTCTTTAATATTTTTACTCCAATTTGGCAAAATCTTATACAATTATAAAAAGTCTGATTGTCATTTAAATAACGTATTTTTGAAAATTTAGAAGTTGAATTTTTTGACTCAGCGACTTACCGTAACATTTACGATATCATAAACAGTGACTTCTCATAATGTATCAGGCAAAAGACGGAGAAGATGTTGGTAGTATTCATTAAGAGAATATTTATTGATTCACGCGAACTTCAGCGGGAATAGAATAAGGCATTTTATCGGTTTGAATCGATCAAACGGATTCACAGCCAGGCAAGATCTGTCCGATCCTTGTCTACCTTTCGTGTTTCACTTGTAGACTCCGTACATTTCTGTAAAAATGGTACATGCTTATGGAAATATCCAAATAATAATACTAGTGTAAATAGTAATATTGGTTTTATGTCCTTATCAGAGGAAAACGTTTGTGTGAATGTGGTTGCAATCAAGAAAATCAGAACACATTTTTCCATATATATCCAAACACATAAATTTCTCTAGATTTATTGAATATAAGAAACAGCAAACCTATTTGAATGAATTGTAATTATTTTAGTAAAATAGCACTTTAATTACTAATAACAAAATTCAAATTATGTGAAATTATTTTAAGTTCTCCCACGTACGAGATATCGTAATTTGAGAGTGTACTATTTACTTAGTGAAATCTTAGTGAAAGTTGAACTCTTTCGATTAAAGTATAAAAATATATTTATTAAACCCTTGAGATAACGTGAGTGTTCATGCTTAAGACTTTCATGTTAATTGTTCTTTTTATTTTTACCTTGAGACAGTTAAATATTAATTATAAATGAACAAAAACACAGAAACTATTAAATTAATTTTACTCTAATACAAACGCGGATAGCAGAGTATGATTGCGTGGGCTTCCGCGGCCGGAGTTCGTTTTATCTAGGTTATTTAGGACGAGCCGCGCCTCTGTCTGGTGGCTGGCTGACGTATCGGCCAACATGTTGTGGCCTTTCTGAACGCTCTGAGTAAGACCACAATATGTTGGCCGAAGCGTCAGCCACCACAACAGAGTGGCGGTTCGTCCCGCGTAGCCTAGATAATGATGATGACAGAGGTTACTAAGCTCGATTTAAAAACATGCTTTCGAACAATCTCGATTTTGGGGACATGCATCATTAACATCATAGAGCGAAGTAGCTTAGGGGCGTAGCGCGGTGACTTCGTATTCGGGAGGCCCTAGTTCAATTCCCGTGCCGTCCATTCTGACCGGGAGTTTTCGTGGTATCCCTCGATCATCCAGACGGATACTGGGATGGTTCTACTGAAAGGCCAGGACCGCAAAACCGGCGTCACTAGCCAAATTCGTTAAGTACAACGTTGAGTCACGAAAGTTAAGTGAATTCGAGACATCGCGTGTGCCTGGTTGGGTGACCGACTGGGAACCCCGGTATCTAACGGAACCTTGGTGAACTGCCCTTTACGGGACATACAGTGCGCCAGGAAATTCTATCCGTAGTGGCCCCAGTGGCTGGTGAGAGTGCTAGCAACAGAAATTATGTTGGTAGCACGAACCACAGCCGGCAACTAATGAATACGTAAGTTGTGTACTCTTCGCAGCCATAAAACGTGCTGGAATTGTCTCCGTTGCTGGTTTCCAAGTGATCTGATTGTTGCCAACAAATGTATTTTTTAATAGGAGGCTTTGATTACGGAGATACTTTCTTGGTCCACTACATAATGGGTAAATACAAAAACAAAAATCATTCACATCGATGATTTAAAACCGCTATTTTTCTATGGATGACCCTGGCGCGTGCTAGCATGAGTGTGTGTAATTATTATCGATGCTTTAATACACCATTGTTTTTTTCTGCAGAAGTCACTGGCTTATGCTGACGTGCGTGTGTGTTATTAACATCGATGTTTTGAAACATCGTGGTTTCTCTGCGGATGTCGCTGGCGCGTGCTGACGTGTCTGTGTTATTAATTCGAATTTTAAAACATAATCGTTTTTCTGTAGAAATCACTGGCGCGTGCTGACGTGCGTGAGTGTTATTAACTTCGATGTTTTAAAACATCGTTGTTTATCTGCGGATGTCGCTGGCACGTGCTGACGTGCATGTCTGTTATTAACATAGACTTTTTTTGCGGATGTCGTTGACGTGCGTGTGTGTTATTAACATCGATGTTTTAAAACATCATTATTTTTTTGCGGATGTCACTGGCGCGTGCTGACGTGCGTGCGTGTTTTTATCACCGATGTTTTAAAACACCGTTGTTTGTCTGCGGATGTCGCTGGTGCGTGCTGACGTGCGTGCGTGTTTTTACCACCGATGTTTTAAAACATCGTTGTTTGTGTGCGGATGTCGCTGGCGTGCTGACGCGCGTGCGCGTGTGTGTTGCAGGAGCGGGCCGCGCGCGTGGGGTGCTGCTCGTCGCGTGCCTGCTGGCGGCGTGCGCGCCCTCCGTCGCCGCGGCCGCGCACCCCTGGGGAACGCCTGCTCGACGTGAGTACCTGCTCCTGCAGCCTGTCTCTCTCTTACCTGTCTTGTGTGTTCCATGTTGCTTGAGTGCGGAAAGCGAGAATGTTCGTGGTCCCGCAAGTCGTTTTACAATAACCAATCTAAATGTTTCCATTGTAATGAGGAACATGTATATGTATGTGTGTGTGTAATGAAACTCTATATTATAAACATTGTTGGAAACAGTACAAATTTTCAGCCGATACTCTAATATGTATAAAAGTAATACTTTTCATGATCGCTGTTGCAATCAGGCGTTTAGCATGGTAAACCCTTTAAAGTAAGCGCTCGAGTTCAAATTCCAACCAACGGAAAGATAATTGGTGGTTGGGAACACTTGCCAAATGGTGGTGACGTACAAAGCGATCGCCAAGTGAATGATCTCGTCACTCTCTGCAGTATTCTATGCAATTGTGCAAAATTCTCTCACAAGCACAACTCGTATTATGGTATTATGTAAACGTACTAATTACAAATGATAGAAAGTGTATTTTATTTTAGTACCATCACTTCTTGTAAGATATGACTTTTAAGGGAGTCACCTTATACTACTTCGTATCAAGTCACCTTATACTACTTTTTTATCAAACATTCTAGTTCAAGTTCTACGGATATGTGTAAAATATTCTTCTCTTGTACGTGTTCTCGTTTAGAATGAGAGTGCACAAAGCACATTATGCTAGAAACGTCTGGTGCATTTTCTATCAAACATAAAAGGCCAGATAAAAACGTGATAACGAATGTATTAATATAGTGTAGCTTCTTTTCCTAAACATGCTGTTATTGACAGTTTAGAGATTTATTCTAATTACAAATAATGTTCACCATTAAGAGACATAAATAATCAATATAATTATCGTATGCACATGAGTACGTTATATCATAATATATCGCTTGCATTTGAAGTGTCACTATATAGCCGAAATTATATATTCCACTAAGATTTACAACTTCAAAGAACAAATTTCGGAACAAATTATATTAAATATAGTCTGTGTCAGGAAATAAAAATATGAATAAATGTATATGTTTACGCGAGCCCTAAGCAATAGGTTTTTGCATTCATTGATATGTTAAAAGACAAAATAAAATTTAAATATGAACACTTAGAAAATCGAAGGCAATTTTACTAGAAGGTAATAATTCTATATGGCACTGGACATTACTAGAAGGTAATTTTATGAAAACATTTTGAAATGCAGATTGACTATATCTGGGGAAAGAATTTTTCTTAAGAAAAGCGAAGCTGCTCATAGAAAAACCTTGACAAAGGGCGTCAATTCCAAGGCGCATCTCTTTCCTCCACCTCTCACCTCCCCTCTCAAGTCCCCACCCTCTCAACTCCAGCGTGTTCCCCTCTCACTCGCGCTCTCTCTCCTCGCTCCTCTCGTTACCTCTCCGCTCTCTCCCGTTAATTCCAAGGCGCGTATCTTTCCTCTACCTCTCACTTCCCCTCTCAACTCTCAACACTCTAACTCCAGCGTCTTCTCCTCTCACTCGTGCTCTCTCCTCGCCCCTCTCGTCCCGCGTCGTCCCCAGCTCTTCGCCGTCTCCCGCAATTTATGCACCGCCCGTAAGGACCGCCTCGCCGAAACTAGCAGCATTTCGCAGGAAACTATTCTCCTCGTCTCCTTTCAGCAGTTTGATTTTATGCGTGCGATTTAGTTTTCGGGCTCCCGTTTTACTGCACTCCGTGCGCGAGAGTCAGTAATACTCAGGCGGTTTATGGCGTGTGGATCGCTTCTCTTGACGCAACATGCTCCTCGTGAGATGAGATACAAATGGAGATCTTTTGTGCGCAGAAATCCATTCTCGCAGGGAGGGAACTGAAACTTAATTTTCTTCGCTTCCAAGTGCGAATGTGCGTCTCAAGCAGTTTTCCCTCATCAGCAGCGAATTTAGTTGCGGTGTGAAAGGACACTCATCTCCATAAAGGAGCGTCTCATATCTGATCATCATTCAGAAATTTGGTCTGGGCAATAAACCATAAGATTTGTGTTTATATTTTAATTGGGGGATAACCCAATTAGGGCCAAAATTATGTAATGAATTGAAGCTAAATCTATTAAGTTGCAACTAAATAATACATGTTTTTATTTCGGTCTCCAGCAGTTCTGTGGGGATGGAAGCTCAATTTTGAAGCTCCATTTCCCATACTTTCAAATGAGCCCACATCCCCCTCTCTAGGTAATCCGGATGCTTCACAATCGGTAACAAACTCTAAACGGTGATTCTGATATTTTTCGTTACCAGCAATGCAATATATATTTTAAAATTTTATTGTATTTTAAAATCTCGGGTTACTAGATAGAATGTCGATAAAAATATATTAATGCTAACGTATGGTTCGTTCTTTTTCTTTACAATGATTGTTGTTCTGCGCACCATGATTCCCATAAAATTATCCATAAACCTGCATGTGAATAGTTTTATAAGCAATCATTATCGTTCCAGTTTCCTTATTTTTCAAAGTTAAAATGTCTCATAAAATGTTTTGATATCAAAATTCATTTAAAGTACATTCATTTTCACATGTGCGTTATGCGAACAGTTTTCGGAAATCGCGTAAAATTAGTGGAGCGTTCTGTTTCGCAAATCGTGACGTAAATACGACTTTGCAGAGGGCACGAACCAGCTACACCGCTTGCTAATGCCGCGATAACGCCCTTCGGATTACTGATCGTAGAGTTGGATGTCGCGACCTCGCCATTCCCACTCTACCCGTGGCCTCTGCGTCAAATGAATGTCCTATCGGTCAGGGCAGATATAGCACGAATAAAACGTGTCGCCGGGAGCATTGCAAATAAGACAAACCGGTTAATGTATCGAGAAATAATTGGTGTATTCAATTGTCTATTGCGATGCGCTGCTAGTAAAATGGCATGGCATCCATGTCTCATCCGATGCACACAGTGTTCCTTAGGTTCATTGTGTTGGATGTTTGATATTCCAGTTGGTACTCTATATATGAAATGATATTCACCGAATAAATTTAGAAATAATTTTATATGATGTATTTTTATCACGAAATATCTGAATTGAAGTATTTCATGAACATAATATACGTATCAAATTTCTATTGAAAACATCTTTCTAAAATAGTCGTACTTTTAATGAAAATAACAAATTTACTTTTTTTCATTTCATGTATCTGACAATATATTTCTTTTATAAGTTTGTCTTAAATTGTTATAGACTATTTCTATTTCAAATTGTTTTCATAAAATTACGTATAGCTTTATTACCTTCTAGTAAAATTAGCTTCGATTTTCTAAGAGTTCATCTTTAAATTTTATTTTGTATTTTAACATATCAATGAATGCAAAAACCCATTGCTTAGGGCGCGTGTAAACATATTCATTTATTCATATTTTTGTTCCCTATCACAGACTGTGTATAATATTTTTTGTTCCGAAAAACGTTAGAAGCGTAAAATGAGAGAATAATAGATCATGGGTAAACTTGTAATATGATAACAGACGAGATGGGTAGATTAAAAAATCACAATTTCTTAGAAACTTAAATTTTAATTGTACTTACTTTCTTATACATTCATACACAGAAAAAGTTCCTCTTTCAGTTGAGAGTGGAAACTGGAAGAGAAGGTGGAGTCGTGTCTTGAAGAGGAAGAATTAAAATATCTCACTATGTCGGAGATTCACTGAAAAGTAAATTTCTCTTTTAATGAATGTTTGGAAACTCTTCCTGCTAAACTGCTTTTTAATATGTGAAGCCAAAATATTCTTCAATTTTTATACTGATTGTTTTCTAATTTTTATGAACCAGCTCGCGATTTCTTGATACATTTCAACTGGTCATACTGCTGTGTGGCGTGATGTTTTTGAACAAGTGTGTTTCATGACTCAAAAGGATTTTTTAAACCAACGTTTGGATTCTTGGCATAAGTGCATGCGTTCTTACTAGATAAAATGAAATATTTTTGAGATTTAATCAGTAGTCAAGTCGAAGCATGTCACTTAGAAATAAGAGTTTAAATGAGGCTTAGCTCAGACTGGATATCAATCGCAAAATTGAAAGTTTTTGTGCAATATTCAGCGGTTTCTTAAGTCAATAGTGTGAAAATAAATTTATGGACAATTTTACAAAGAATTTTATCCACTTCCAACTGTAAAGTTGGTTTTATATTAAGCCAAAAATTAAGTTTGTAATGAAATTCTCCTATCTTTTTAAATTTCGTCACAGTGTTAAGAAACCACTTGGAGATACAAGTTGCTTGCACATTGCGTATCAGAGAAATACTTCAAAGAAAGTTTGCTATAATATCAGAAACATACTTGCCGGAAGATTTAACATATAGTTGGTGAAATGTGAGCTTGTCACAACCCGTTTGTCTCGTGGGTTCGCCGGACGCAGCCAGTGCGCGGGGCGTGCGTGAGGCCGCGCGTTCGCGCTCTGTTGATTAGAATTCACCATTATCCACCGCACTCTTAACGTGATGAATGGCGGCCGATCACGCGTTCGCGCCCCCCCCCCCCCCCGGTGCCGCGTCAAGGCGGGCAAATATTGAATTTATATGCAATCAAAATAAGTGATTATTAAAGCCCCGCCGCTCGCGCTCCAACACTCCCACAATCCCACACTCTCCTCCCACCCCACCCCCACCCCCACCCCCCACTCTCACCCAACCGGATGCGCGCGGGGCCGCGGGTCACCCAATTGCACACGGGCCAAATGCTGGCGGATTTGCTTTGACAGATGAGCGAGATACGTTTTGGCCCCCCAAAAAATTGCCTTTCGGCGAATTACGTGTCGAGCGATTTGTTGCACGTGTTCTTGAAACACGGGTTTATTGGCACCAGGTTAATTTCGAAGATGGATTCGCTGCGCCGCCCCGCCGCAGCCGCGCTGCTGCTGTCAGTGGGTCGCGTGTTCGACACGTCGCTGTATTAGTACTCCGTGTGGAAATGTGCTATTATTTAACATGGGAGTTATTATGGGGCCGCATGGGTGTCATTGAAAGATTATGTAAAGGTAAATCAATTTAAATATTGGATGCGTAAGCTCGTAACATTATTATTTGAGGTCGACTTAATTTTCATTTGCCAACCACTTGGCCAGTATTACATTATCATTAGCTGGTAATGAGATGTGGATGTGAATATTCGTCTCCTGATTAAGTGAGAAATTTAAATTGACAATATATTCAGTTTAGATTATTAGTTATGCATTAGTTTATTTAGTTTACTATACTGATTATTTTCTGAGTAAAAAATGTTAGTAAATTACTCCACATTATTTCTCCCTTTCATTAATTAATTTTTACACCCTCTTATGTGAGTAATAAATTATAATTTTGTAACAATCTTTCTTATAAAATAAATTACAATGACTGAACTAATTTTTTTAATTTATGTTATTACATTAAAATTCAGACCAAAACTGTTTTCCTCATGATGGTTTAAAGATCACATTTAATTAATCAACCAACACTTCTTTCCAATCTGAGTACTCCTGATACATTTCAATCACGAATAGTAGGATTGTTTATAAAACTAAATCATAATCAACCTTCAAAAATGAAATGTGTATGGGATAAATTATAGTCGTATATTAGCATTATTTAAAATATATAGAATATTAGACGCAGATCAAAAGTGACATAGATTTATTAGTTCCATCGTTGCTTAAATGTATACATAAAATCCGTCAAAACGCATAGTTCCGTACTCCAGGTATTATTTTCTGATAGTTCACTTATATAAAATAGAATTCTCTTTTGCACAGGCATTTACCTTTTTATTTATTCTAATGACAAAGATTTTCAATAATAGAGCGAGAAATCCGTACCAATGCACTCTCAGGGTTACATCGGATCATATGATATTTTCCTGAAATAACATGCAGTGTCTGTTGAAAATAGAACTGTCTTTTAGGTCACTATAAGTGAACAATTTGCTAAGTTCCCTACGTCTATGTATGTGGGCTTTTTGGAGAGGAGAGTGTTTCCCCCTCTATTATTCACATTGATTACTCTCTGGCCCGAGTGTGTGCGTGCGTGGTCGGATCATCACGGCTGCTTGATCTCGGAAGCTGTTTTGTTGACTAAGAAATTACACACAACATAGGCATGTTGTCTACCTTCGACACCACCCATGAAAGAAAAGACGTTCATTAACAGATAACTAAGATAAATGATCCTCAAATTCACTTCGTCGAGTCATCTCACTCAATATTACTTTCAGAGCTTTCGGGAAGCGTAATGTGTTTTTTGGTATAGTCCTAATTCTTAACTCTGTTTTTTTAGTAAACAGTTGCTAAACCACTTCATTTTGTAGTGATTAGCGTGCATTATTGCTTCAACGTTAAGCTGTGACCGACAAACCACTCAGAAAACAGACGCGATAAATAGTTTGAAATTCATGATTATTTTATGTTTTGAATCTAAACATAATCTTTAATTTGAAGAGCCAAGGTTACGTAAGTATCAAGTTAAACGACTGTTTTATCTGACTTCACTCTAAAAATTGTTATTCCTGCAGGAAACTATTTTCAACTATCAAAATATCTTTCTTTCACTTCAACCGGAAATAAATTAGAAGAAATATATTATTGACGGATATACGAGGCAAAATATTAATTTTTATTCTGTAAAAGTAATATCAAAGTAACTAATGCAAAAACATAATAATATGGATAGGGAAATGTATGAAATATCTATATCATTCTAAATCTTCTCTGTGCTACTCGAAGACTGTGAAGGTTAGTGGTTGGCACTCTTCAGGCTCTCGCAGGGAGCCATAGCAGTTTTCAACTCTGTCCTAAGCTTAACATTCATATCATATGCAACCAATGCCCCTTCGCCGCAAGAAAATATATAACTTACTATGATAACCTCTACCCCCCTCTTCATTCAGTTTCGCGACGTTCCAAAGATATCAGCTTTGGTCCTTCTTGGCTTCCCGGGGAGTTTCACTCGAATCTTTTTACTTGAGTCTTTTCACTTCGCCCATCCGAAGTTTGATCTCTGTTATTTCGTTTCTGTCCCAGTATAACTTGAGAACATGTAACTAAAACGATCCTACATTTTATTAATAATCTTACGTAGTTCACTTTCGCTGGTTAAATTTATATTTTGTTGTTGGGCTGTAACACTGAAACGAAACACAACCAACGAAAAATTTAAACACGCTTTTTCGAAAACTTCACATTTCGAGTTTTATCGCCATTCAAAGAATGTTTTATTGTGCTTTTCTTAAATTTATTTACGTACAGTGCCTTGGATAATACTTTTATACGTATATCAAAACTCTTACACGTATTGTCGAAACAAAATTGAGATAACTCCCTAAGTGGTACACGCATATATAACACTTCATAAGTGTCAGCAAATTCATTAGGCTGGTATGTGCCTACGGCAAAATGTATCAAACCTCATTGTTAGATGTAGGTGCCAAGATTTTATACTTATATTTCCATTTGTGGGAACATTTGTTAACTGTGGTTATTTAGTTGATCAAATAAATCTCGGGCAAACCAAATTTACTCTAGAAAATGTGTTGAGCCATATTGAAGTTTTCATTACTGCCAAATTTGGGAGCCCCGTGCTTTTTAGGACAAGTATTTTTTTAAACAATGGTTAATTGTCTTATTTAATGAATTGAATAAAAATCATAATGTAGGAAATAAATAACTACTACACTATGATGAAATATTCACTACATTTTTATGTATTCATACATTGGTACGTTAATATTACATCAACAAAGAGGGATATATTTCATATAGTGGGGAAAATAGGAAAAATTCGATACCATGACACTTGACGGGTCACTCAGAGTTTAAATTACACTGCAAATACAATTTCAACCCCTTTAAATGGTAGGTAACAATAACAAATAAAATCTGACAGAAAAGTGAAATGTATTCTGGTACGGACGAATCGCATTAGACTGAAAATATCAGCAGGCGTTTCCAGTGCAAACACGTCGAAATTGACATATGAAACCCAATGACTCGCATTGTTTGGCGGGAAAAAATTAATGGAGAATAATCTATTGCAGAATGTCCTTTGATTCTACTGCCAGTTTCATTTACATTTTTGAAATTGCGGTGGAGAAAATAGTCAGTGTATAGATTTTTTAAATCTTCCTTGGTGTGTTACACTGTGTGTGTTAGTGTGTTGCACAATGCTCTACAAGCATATTTACAATGGTTATCGTTCGTTACTTCGTTTGTTATATGTTTGTCCTCCACTTCTAATTATTTTACTCTCTCTGGAAATATAACTATATGATTGTTGTTGTTTAACGTATGTTTATATTTACTTCTTAACAGGAAGTTGTGATTTGTTTTTAAACAGAAACGTTCAGAGGCGATATGTGAATAAAAATGTAAAACAACATTCCCCCTCCTCGACTTTTGTTTTCGTTTTATACTAAACTTACATACTTCTATGTTATTATTATTATTATTATTATTATTATTATTATTATTATTATTATTATTATTATTATTATTACTTTAAGTCTCAGAAATCATCCGGTTTTCCCAGGTATGTAGGAACATTGGCAGACCACATACTTGGTTATAGCTCTTGATGAATTCTGTACGGTATTCGAAGAGTTTCCAAGATTACGATTTTTGAAATTTAAAAACTGTAGCACTGGGGTTTAATTGTAATTTTTGAATGTACTTTTTCAGATTTTTATTGATCAGATCTGTTGCTGTGATAAAACTGGTACTCAACTTCAACAGAATAATAATGATAATAATAATAATAATAATAATAATAATAATAATAATAATAATAATAATAATAATAATAATAATAATAATAAGAAGAAGAAGAAGAAGAAGAAGAAGAAGAAATAACATTAATAATTAAATTATTTAGATTTTTAAATTCCATTTAATAAGTCTTATGAACTATAATTTTTTGTTTGCAATTATTTGAGGCTAATAAGTTCACTTTAATCGACTACACAATGATTTTCGCAATTTAATTACTGCAAATAATCCTTGCTCTTTCAGTTTCTTCCTTTCGGAACACAAAATATCTTATGTAATATTTTCCTTCCAGTGATCAACGGATATTTGTTTAGAAGCATAGTTAATCTCACACTTCTTCTTCTTCTTCTTCTTCTTCTTCTTCTTCTTCTTCTCCTCCTCCTTCTTGTTCTTCTTCTCCTCCTCCTTCTTGTTCTTCTTCTCCTCCTCCTCCTTCTTGTTCTTCTCCTTCTTCTTCTTTTTCTTCTTCTCCTCCTTCTTCTTTTTCTTCTTCTCCTCCTCCTCCTTCTTGTTCTTCTCCTTCTTCTTCTTTTTCTTCTTCTTCTCCTCCTTCTTGTTCTTCTTCTCCTCCTTCATCTTTTTCTTCTTCTTTTCCTCCTTCTTGTTCTTCTTCTCCTCCTTCATCTTTTTCTTCTTCTTTTTCTTTTTTCTTCTTCTCCTCCTTCTTCTTCTCCTTCTTCTTCTCCTCCTTCTGGTTCTTCTTCTTCTCCTCCTTCTGGTTCTTCTTCTTATTCTCCTCCTTCTGGTTCTTCTTCTTCTCCTCCTTCTGGTTCTTCTTCTTATTCTCCTCCTTCTTCTTTTTCTTCTTCTTCTTCTTCTTCTTCTTCTTCTTCTTCTTCTTCTTCTTCTTCAATATCGTAGGTTATTGCTATGTTTGGGCCAATGTTGGTTCCACTAATCTTATAAGATCCATAGCGCGGCCATCTAACCACGCTGAATGTATGAATTTGGAAACGAGTTTTTTTATTCGTTTTATGATCTTACCATACAATACGTTAGCCATCCTCTCATGCAATGCACACATGAGCCACCAGAACCAAGTGTCAAGCCTCGCTCAGCAGATATATCATTCAGTAGAAATGAGATTTGGGACTATTAATATATCAGTACTAATATAAAATGAAAATAATGTAAAATGAATGGAAACCGTGGAAAGTTTTCACATTGTTAGACCAACGGAAACAGCAATTTTACTTTCGGAACGTTCGGAAAACAATTTTCTTCAGAATTTGTAAAACGTATTTTAAAAAAATAGTAAGAAATGTAGTTCGAATTATTTGTAGACGTTTAAATAATGATTTGGAAGATCTTATTTTGTGGTGACGTATCATCGACGTACGTCAGACAGTTAGAACGGACCCAGCGGGGTATCTCTGACGCTCACGTCTCATAGAGATCGCCTATCCTGACATCTCGCGCTTGGTGCGTGAGATAATGCACGTGGCGCCCATGGGGCAGATCCATCATGAAGGAACACGTTCTATCTTATCGACTCCACCCACACCACCACTCCGCTCTAAGCTAGCGTCATCGCCGCGACCACAGCTCTACCAGGCCCCCGCCGCCACAGACATCACCATCCCCACTGCCCTCGCCGAGCTGCTTCAGCGGCTGACGCCAGCCCTCAAACGCGCTTCCATCCTAATCACCGTGCCTGTCCCAAAACACGCTATCTCCGTCACAGTCGCTGCTTCACTTACCTGCTGCAGTCGCATCGTTCTCCATCTCCTTTCTCAACGGCTCAGCCATCACATCTTCCGTCACCACCCTCGTCGACTCCAGTGCATCAGTGATCGCCAGCTATAGAACCTCCGTTGCCTCCAATACCTCTGCGAGCGCCTGGGCTATCGTCACGCCCTCCCTAGGCTCCCCTCTATCGCCTCAATCGGGGTAATTGAAATGGTCTCGGGGTGCTGTCGCTGCCGCTGCCGCCACTGCCTCCCCTCTCCCCGCCACCTCCCTCTTGGCCGCGACGACTGCCACCGACGCCGCCGCCGCCTCCGCCTCCGCCTCCGAATCCGCCTCCGCCTCCGCCTCCGCCGCCGCCACCGCCACCGCCACCGCCACCGCCACCGCCACCGCCACCGCCACCGCCACCGCCACCGCCACCGCCACCGCCACCGCCACCGCCACCGCCACCGCCACCGCCACCGTCACCGCCACCGCCACCACCGCCCCTTTCGCCACCTTCCCCACCGCCGCCACCGCCGCTACTGCCGCCACTGCCGCAAACGCCGCCCCCGCCGTCACCACCACCGACACCACCGACACCACCGACACCACCGCCGCCATCGTCGCCACCGTCGCCGCTGCCACCGCCACCGCCGCTATTGCCGTCACCGCCAGCCACCACCTCCGCAGCCACCACCTCCGCAGCCACCACCACCACCACCACCACCACCACCACCACCACCGCCACCGACTCACTTGCTGTCGCCACCACCAACGCCAACACCGCAGCCCCCTCCACCACCACCGCCACCATTGCAACTGCCTCCGCCGCCGCCTCAAACACCTCCGCTGCCTGGGCTGCCGTCGCAGCTACACGGCTGCGCGCCGTACGAGGCGATGCATCACTATTTAATAAGCCCCCCTTGCAATGGCGCAGGTATTGTGCGAATGAAAGGCCGCATGCCGTTCGCCAATGGGATCTTTGTTTCAGTAATATAGCGATTAATTTTAATGGTCTACCTCGCGCCGCGCTGCTGTTTCGCGTGTAATTGGGTCAATAGGGGCGACGGATTCCCCGTAATGGGAGAAAATCGTCGCCGATTTTCCTGAATGTTTCCGATCGTTGTGGAAATGGCGCTGCTGGTCTGCTCGGTATTACCGCGGGACTTTCTGCTCAGCCGTTCGTCGTGCTAGCGAGAGTTTTTGCCCCACTTTCATATTAGTTCGGTTAGTATTTCCCCGTGAGGAGGCGGGATTGCCGCGGACTGGGTCGTTTCGCGTAGAGCACATGGACGTAGATGAAACATTAGTGTATGACAGTGAAACTACGGATGGCTCTATGGCTTAAACTCATTAAGATAATTATTAAAAATGCCAAAAAGATATTACTTTCATTCTCTTTTTGTCCATTCTGCACACATGTCTATTGTAAAATTTATTCCAATCTTTCGATAGATTTTTAAGTGATGAAGGGTCCTTAAGAAACTACATTTTTGTTCATTCAGATCTAAAAAAATTGTTTATAATTTTTGTAATTTAAAATTAGTGTTACAGTTTTTTTATTTGTATTATTGATTATAATATCAGTTGATGTACCATTTCGTGCGATATTGTTTGAGAATAATGGTACGTTTTATTTCACCTGCGAGATGTGAAAGTGTCCTAATAAAAGCAGTGTGCAACATGTGTAACATTAGTGTACTAATAATTGCATAATGTTTTCCAACAATTTCCTTGAAAATTGTTGAACAATTTTATTTACTTATCGCAGTCAAATTTTATTCCATTATTTAATGGAAAAATTAATTATTGCATATGTTGCGTCACCATATCTTCATAATGCGTAAGTACATTTTTTTGATAAACTGATAATTGGCGAAAAGTGTGCATAAAGTCTACGTATATAAACCATAACAATAGATTAATCCACATACAATATAACAACATGCATACAGAATACATATATTATGTACTTCGTACACCAGGTAAGTTGGTCACAGCAAATATCTTAGCATCGGTTTGCGGTAGTTTGCGAAGTTGTTGAGAGATAATCCAGAACAAAGTTTGTAAAATGTGCGAAATGAATCTTCTAAAAAATGGTATCAGTGGCAGATTTTTCAACACTTTTGGAAAAATTGAACAATTTCAGGAGATACAAGTTACCTGCATTTATTTAATAATCTCTTAATAGCATTGGTAAATTTCTGTGCAAAATTATTTCCCAATAAAATCTTATACTACTTCATCAGATCTGTAATAAATCATATTTAAGATTCTATCGTTTTTTGATAATGGAAAGAAAATTAAAATATTTATCACCACGAAAGAGAAATATATTTTCTGTTTAAAGTTTCAAAGGTGTTTTTTGAGTAATCTTTGGCCGAGAAGAGAAAAATACCTCAAAATGAGGTGAAATATTTTCCTTGCTCAGAGGAGTAGAGCACTATGACTATTTTGAATTATTTTGACATCCTTGTTACAATTGCTTTGTACTCCTAAATGTTTTCGAACACTATTCAAAAGACATTCATGACTAGCTGTCAAAAATAAATTTTGTTTTATGCTGAAATTACTATCAAAACACAAACAAATTATTATCATTGTATCCCTCTTTTTATGATCTATCCATTGCTATTGAGGAAAATATTTAGTTCCATTTAAAGAGGTCAAAGTTTATTAGATTTGTCGAAAAATAATAAACAAATTAAAAAGTGTCTCTACGTGTCTCTACTTGCCCCATGATTCCACATTATTCAGTGAAAACTGCAATTTGATATCGTGAACTTTTTAGAAGTTACGAAAGTGGCCCGTAGTTGATGGGACTCGCTGTCTCTGTAAATACTCTATGAAATATAGGTGTTGTGGTGCGTTATCGTTGGCATTTTTCATGAAATAATTGTAAACATTGTTTACAATTACTCTATGAAAGTTTACAGAAACTCTCCAAATACATTGCAACCTGAAGAAGTGAGCCTTGGTTACAAGGAAAACGTCTTTCAATTGACCAATGATGAAGTATTGATATTTTTTTACAAAAACCTCTCTTAGTAAGAATTTAAAGCCGTTTGACCTTTTAACCGACTGTTTTTCCATTCATATTTTTTTCAGTGTTTCCAAACAAAGAAGTTGATAAAATTGAGTCTGTCCTTCTGAATGATTAAAGATGTTGATAAACTAAAATTCATTTGACGTACATTGAAAACACACAAAGAAATTCCATCCGTTGTACACAAGTCGCAAATAAAATGTTGAAGAGAGTTTAATTCAGTGAGTTAGTTAATGAAAGTAGGTTATTAAAGCTACTGTGTGAATATGATGAAAGTAAGGAACTTGAACGTATAATTACTACAGAATTTAATAGGCTAAACATTTTTCTTGTAAAAAATTGCGTTCGATTACTACGTAACTGAAAAAAATATGGTTCACATCTGCAAAGGGGAATCCCTTCATTAGTAAGATCATTTTTTTTAAATTAAGTAAGCGAAAAACTGGATATGTAAGGCACCTCTTAGAGTAACATTTGACTCCCTTGAAATCTCACTTCGCAAGCTTTGAATGTATTACTTATAAACTTTCCCGTCTGACGTTTAACAGTTACTCATTTTTTCTTCACTGTAAGTTTAATAGTCTCACAAATTAATTTTAACCATAATGTCGAAATAGAGTATTATTAGCACTCTAGTTTGCATCAGTAGGTATATTGTTTTCCTTAAGGGAATCTTTTTAAATTTTCAAGACCATTGACGGTTAGATGTAGATAAGACATCTAGAAATCTACATCAAAATTCTCCTCGGTTTACATTTTATGAAGAGACTCTTAGTATATGAAACGTATCGTATTGTGTCCATTTTGTTTATTTTCTTGGTACCAAAATTCCCCTTCATTGCAATGGTCAACTATCTTTATCAACCCAATATTCGACATGACCAAGAATTAAAATATTTCCGCAGGCTTACAGAAGAAATTTATATTACATAAGCTCTGTTTCTTTCTAACAATTAAATATTTGAACTTAATGCTGTATAATTTTATTCAACTATGGTATTAAAATTGTTGAAAAAAATCATGTAGTATGTAACCGATAATAATGCTCTCAGAATGTTCGTTCAAAATCGTTCAAGTTGCTTGGAGCGTGTTATTTCATTTGGCCGTTACCAGGTATTGATCTTCCCAATTACGCAAAATCCAAATACAGCAATCCAATCCTACTCCATCGTGCACTCACCCATATAATTATCCAGCACTCGCCTCCACTGCAGGCAAGGGCACTCCTTGATCGCCTCCGCTAGCCGCCCCGCCCCGCCCCTCCCCGCCCCGCCTCGCGCCGCCCGCCCTCTGGCGCCACGCAGGGCTGCGCGCCCCAAACAAAAGAATGCCCCCGAGCGCGTTGATTTATTCAGCAGCGCCGGGCCCCGAGGGCGCCGCGGCGCCCTCCCGCCGCCACGGCCCGCCACGCCCCACCTCTTATCCTCCTCCTCCTAATCCTACTCATCTTCCTCTTCATCATATTCTTCCTTCCCCCTTCCTCATCCTCCTCCTCTTCTTCCTCTTCCTCCTTATCTTCCCCTTACACCTCTTCCTCTTCATTGTGCTTCTCTTTCTCCTTCTCTTCCTCCCTCTTCTTCCTCCTTCCTCCCTCTTCTTCCTCCTCCTCTTCCTCCCTCTTCTTCCTCCTCCTCTTCCTCCCTCCTCCTCTTCCTCCCTCCTCCTCTTCCTCCCTCCTCCTCTTCCTCCCTCCTCCTCTTCCTCCCTCCTCCTCTTCCTCCCTCTTCTTTCTCTTTCTCCTCTACCTCCTCTCCCTCCTCTTCTCATTTATATCTCGAATCCCTCATTTTTCGCCTTGCCTCTCGCCCCGCTCTCTCCCTCTCTCTCTCTCTCACTCTCTCTCTCACCCTTTCACCCCAGCTCCTTTGTGAATTATCACTCTCTCTCTTCAATTTTGCTTTCCCACCTCCCAAACACAGTCTTTCTCGACTTGCTCCGTTCTTCTCTGCCAGCTTCTCAATCTCTATTCGTGTTTCTTTCTCTCTCTCTCTCTCTCGCCCTCTCTCTCGCCCCCTCTCTCTCTCGCCCTCTCTCTCTCTTTCTTTCTCCAACATATACACACGTGCGCACGGGCGCGTATGTTTTGCTTCCAACTGCCTCGCTCCCTTCCAGTACCACATCACATCTACATCTCGCTGCCGTCGGTTCCTATCGCGCGACACATATTCAGCCCCATCCTGTCTCGCCCTGTTTCTGTCTGAGGCCTCTTCCTACGGTGCGTCTAAGTCACACTTTTCTGACCGGCAATCATCGTACCTTACCTCTACGTCACACACCGTACGGCCTTACGTGTCACTCTATTTACATTCTACAACCCGCCTTACATACCGCCTCACATCTCGCCTTAATTAAACTCTACAATAAGCCTTGCGTTTCATCTTCACTCCACTCTACAACTCGCTTTACGAACGGTCACACCTTACTTACACTCTACGATCCACCTTACGTCTTACTGTATTTACAATCTGTCTTACTTCCTATCTTATTTACACTTTACAACCCATCCTGCGTACCGCTTTTCCTCTCACCCTGTGTACACTCTACAGGCTGCCCTACGCACCGCCCAGCCGCCCCACCCTACCCCACCCCCTTGCGCTTTTAACGACCGTTTCTCGCCAGCACTGCGCCGCCCCCGCTCCCGCCCCCGCCGCTGCCCCGGCCCCGCCACGCAAGCGCCACACAAGCGCCCGGGCCTCCGCTCTCACCCTCGTAGCCACCCCCGCTGCCGCCCCCGCCGTCGCCTCCGCTGCCCCCCCCCCCCCCGCCGTCGCCACTCCCGTCTCCGCCGTCCCCTTCTGCCACCACCCCCGCCGCCGCACCACGGCGCACCCTCCGCTGCCGCCGGACCCGCCCCTGCGGCCGTCCACGCCGTCGCTTCTGCCGCCGTCACCCCCGCCTCCGTCACCCACGCCCCCGCCCCCGCACGGACGCTCCCTCGTGTCGGCCGGACGCACGAGGGGCGCCTAATGGATTCGCCTCGCTTCCCAGGGATTTCCAAAATTTTTATTCTCAACTTCAAAACATAAATATTTTGCGCTGGAGGGTAAACAGCTTGCCCGGTACTTTGCACTAAATGAGGCGGAAGTTCAAGATATCTTCTGCAGTTCATTATGCGTGTATATCCTGCATTGTGAATATCATCTTGTATTCCGACTTTCTTTTCTCATTCCCTCTCGTTTTTTCAGTGACGTGAAATGTTTTCGTGAATTAAAATGGTTGTGTAATATGAAACACATTCGAATGACAAATTGAGGATTTTTTACAGAATTTAAAAAAAATATTAATAATAGATATTTTAAAATTAATACAAACTTTTGAATTTAGATACAATTAAAAATACATTTTCAGATTTTACATTACATTTCCGCAAAATATATTGACACGCAACAGTGTGAGTGCATACATTTTTTTCACTTAAAAGTAATTTTGAATAATGATAAGCCGTTCTTAAAGCTTCAAAATATCTCAATAAAAGAAGGGAGTTCATGGTGGATTCTCTTTATACCTAAGTTCTCGAGCTTGTGAACTTGCCCAACTGAGTCCGTAGTTGCGTATCTCATTCTCTGTGCACCTGAATTCTTCGCGCTCATTTCTGCTCTGTACTTTTGATCATCGTTGCACTGCGACATAAAATCGTACCCCAACGACCTGCCGTCCCCACTGCTTCATTACTAAAGAATTTTGTACTCTGTTGTTCGCGCCGGAGTTTTACATGGCGCTCCACTGAAAAGCCGTTGGTTCCAACTGATCAATCAAAGAAGAAGCGGACGAGCGTAAACATGTATCTAGCCGGGACCTATAAATTTTCCACCTCATCGCTAGACTGCAACGCTCAGTCCAGCGTGGCACTCTGCAATCGAGGCGAGGTCCCCCAAGTTCACTATTTCATTCACCGAATCATCGCGAATTGCCGACGAGGAAATTTTTTAGTTATAAAACTGACTGGGCTGTTGATTTTCTGGATGCCATTTTATGTCGCAGTGTACGATAGCTCGCGGGCAATAAAGTCGATCACTCGGAGAGCTTCTACTTGACCATAAAGATGAAAACTCTGGAATAAAAGGACAGGTGAAAAATATGAATAGTTTACGAATTTCATTGCAATTGGCGTTTATAATCTTAGGTCTGCGTTGGCTATATTTCATTTGTAGTCAATCGTATATTATTATTATTATTATTATTATTATTATTATTATTAATAAGTTTACAATTTAAAACTACTAAAAATAATATTCATGTATCTCGTTTTGTGTCTCATCGGAAACACCTCCAATACTTTACACTTGACGATGAATCGAGTTTTTAATAAAAACAGAAGTGTCATCAAAATAACAAAAAATATCTTAACTAAGAGAGACTATTGAATCCAGTACAAATTACACGTAGTGAAGAAATATAGTTAATATTATTTTTATTACATCATATAATAATCTTTTCTGTGTGTGAGTTAAACAGAGCGAACCACCAATGGCATTGGGAGTATTATAAAAGGAGCGAAAACTGAATCCAAAAGAAAAAAAAACATGTTGAATTCAGTCGGAGAACGCGGCGGAAAATAGAGTCAATGTAGTCGGGTAATTTCACTAGCCTGCGCGGCGAGCCAGGTGATTCTACGGAGCGTAGGAATTTTGAATGAGGCAGCAGCGACCCGTGACTTCACGGAAGGCGCCTGTTTCGGGGTAAATGGGCGGCGATTTCGACCGCCCGTTTGACAGCGGCGTGGCAGCGACGTCTACTCCTCCGCGCGCGCGTGGTGGCTGTACCCACGCGAGCGCCTTGCGAAGTCGTACAAGGGAAGTAATTGCGCCGTTTGTCTCGACTTTCTGCTTCTGCTTCGCTCCTGTCAGGTCGGCTGACGCGCGCCTATGGATCGCTTTGCGCCCTGCGGCCGCCCTAGTCGCGTCGCGTCGCGTCGCGTCGCGTCGCGTCGCCTCGCCTCGCCTCGCCTCGCTGGCGTCACAAAAGCGCGGAAGTCGTGATTTCGATATCGGCCGTTGTTTTTTTTTCCATTCTGGATCGCAAAGCGTTCAAACGAGTTGAACGTTCAAAATGTTACGTGATAAATATGCGGGTGGGTTCACTTTTTTGTCGCCCGTGATTGAACATCTTCTTAAAAATTATCTTTGAATCAGAATGTTGAGTGACTTCTGTTTATTCTTTCTTGGATTTTAATGTATAATATTAGATTAATTAGTTTTTCTCATTCAAAATATATTACCAGTGTCTTTTCTATTAAATTTATTTACTTTATGTTTATATTTATGTAGGTTCTAATGTCAAGAAATAGTTAAAAACTGACGTACTTTGGAGAAAAATGTAACGTACTTTGGAGTTAAGTGCAATCTGAACTTGTTTTCTTGAGCTCTGGGATCCATACCGAAATATAAAGTTGAATTATACACAATACATTAAATACACAATGAAAATTTTTGGTAAGAATTGATAAGAAAATTGAAGACAATTTTGTGTAATAATAAGTGTTAGCAAAACATATCTGCTAGAGAGAGTGTCTATTACTCTCTTTCGTGTCCAACACAAAGAAATCGACTTATTGTCGACAGAACGTCGGGAATGGTTTGTAACTGTATTACCTAATGAACATAATAATGTACACAGATTGTGAAGCTATATTTATGTCCAGAAGAAAAACAAGGCGTTATCTCATCTTTTACTTAAAGAATAAGGAACCTGAAAAAAATTGTTCAAAATGAAGGTCATTAATTCAGAAGCTGAGATACTAGTACAAGCATATTGAGAATTTCAAAATTAACGAGTACAAATCGTAACTAGTACTTTAAAACAATCTCCTTTTTGGTACTCAGTAAATTCTCTAATTAAATAGACAAGTTAAGACCTCGAGTGAAATTTCGCACCATCTTGAGAATATGTTTATTCTACATCCCACATTGATTTCTGCGGTTATTTCACGTCAGGTTGCTTATCTTTTATCACTGACAACATTACGCAAACGCCGCTGCTCTCCTTCATTAATCGAAGACCGCCGGCCACTGCATTGTCTGTGGTAAGAAGTTATGTCTGAAATTACGTTTTCTGAGCACACTCTTGGCACTGTGGACCTCAGAATATTGAATTCCCTAACGATTTTCGAAATGGAATGCCCCATGCGTCTAGCTGCAATTACCATTTCGTGTTCAAAGTCTGTTAATTCCGCTCGTGTTGCCATAATCACGTCAGAAACCTTTTCATATGTATCACTAGAGTACAAATATGTGCTGCCCTTTGGACTGCCATGTGTGCTGCCCTTTTACATATCTTGTACGCGTTGCTACTGCAATCTGTATATTTTATTATTGCTATAACATAGACTTTTGTCACCTCAGGGTATGTTCGTATCATCAGCAAAGATAACTGTTGTTCACGTTTGAATCGAATAGAAAATATCCATTGCGTATAGTATGAAGGGAATATGGCATAAAATCTAACTATTAGGATCGTATGTGTACTTAAAAATTTAAAAAAAGAAGTGTCAATAATGTCTCTTCATTCCAATACGGAAATTATACTCTTCGAGACTGTTTTTAAGGTACGCAAATAACGAATCTAGAATAATACCACGGATTTACTAGGAAGGTAATTTTGAAGATTAATATTATGATAAAAGAAGTTAAATGCTTATGAAAGATATAAAATGGTGTTTTTTGTATCCATTGATAAAGAGGTATTATAAAGAAAAGAAAATAAAGACTGTTTTTATAAATTTTTATTTTCTAAATCCATATTAGCAACCAGAAAACGCTTCGTATTTACTGAGAAAGGTTTTCAGTAGTAGATAAAAACATACTCTGATATTTTTGAAAAATACGACAAAAAGAGTAATTGACTGATAATTTTAATTTAACTTTTGTAGTGTTTTTGGAGAGCGGCATAATATTATTTGTTCTGAAAATATCAGGTAACTGTGTTTAAGGATAACTGAAATATGTAAGCTAACGGGTGTATAATGACGAGTGCACAAGTCTGTATAACAAACTAACCGGAAATTCATATCGTTCAGATCTTTATTTTATTAGTTAACCTACTTTTTTTGAAAATCACATTAGAATTAGTTTTGGAAACAAACGTCGTGGTGAGATTTTGTGGGAAACGTTTGATATTAAATTCTGTGGTTTTAGACCCCGTGTGATATCAACTGCAATGCTCAGAAACGTTTGTTTGAAGAATCCAGCCACTTTTGCCTGATTTTTTTTTACTTCTCTCTCGTAAATCTTATAAAACAGCATTTTCAACTAGGTTTCTAGTTGATGTGTTTTCACTATATTCACATTACTTATTATCTTGTAATGTTCTTGTTCAAAATATTCCGAGCACTATTAAAATTAAGTAATAGTCATTAGACAATCTTTGGTTAATTTTTAAAGTGTCCCAGCAGTGGAAGTTTGTGAAGGAGTTGGACATGAGGTGGAAAGGAATTGTTACTAATAATCATAGTATCGGAAGTAGATCCAGAGGAGATGGAAAGTGTGTTCGAAATATGATGAAGGATGGAGACATTAAGGAAGGTGAATACGATGGGTTTTTGGCCGGAGAGTGCGTTGGATCGAGTTCTTGAGTTCAGCTCACTAGTGTTTTTTCATGTAAAGTTCATGTCGAGACCATGCCGAGTGAACTATGTTGTCGAGATAAAATTATGTTTAAAAAGTTTGCTATTTGTTCCTTTCAGTTGCAGTTTCAGCAGTGTTGACCGTACAATGTTATTGTTTTGGGCAGTACATTGCAAAATTTGGTTTATATGTTGTTCAGGTGTAAAGTGGATCACCCAAATGAATGTCATTCTAGTATGATAATGACTGTGCCCCCATTGGTCAGTGTCTTCGTGTGGGGAGTTCATCTCTGCAGTCGCGTCCGTGAGCCTCTTGTTATATTTAAAAACTGATGTAATTGAGTAGCTGAAGTGTACTTTTATACTTAGAAGAAAGGAAAGATGTCGGCCATGATTATCTACTAAAATTGTGTTGTGCCCATTTTTTAATTATTCGATTTTATATAAAATAATGCAATATTAATATAACATTGATACTTTGTATTGTTTCTGCATTTCAACGTACTGGACTCTAATCTCTTAGCACTTTGGCGCTATCATAGGAGTAAATTACCTGTACCATTACTAAATAAATTTTCTCTAACACAATGCACTTCAGGGAAATTTCTGGGCTCTCAGCACATGAGCTTCTTAATTTCTAAGAACAGTATTTTAATTTAAATTTTAATATTTTATTCCTACCTCTTCTTCACTAAAAATTATTTCTTACATACTTCTAACAAAATTTCAGATTTAAAATTAAGCAACATTTTATTTCTAGAGAAATTTTGGACGATTTCTCAATGATAAGAAAAGCTTGATGTCAATTATTTTAAAATAATATATTTCACACAGGAAGGAATATTAAATGCGCAATTAATTTGAAAAATAATGTAATTTATAGTAGGATTTGGAACAATACAAAAATGTGTACTAAAATACGATGACTAATGATCTCCCATGTATCTTGAAGTTCCAGTCACAGTTGGTTAAATACTACAACATATTTTAAACTTCAGTACCGATATTGTGAACAATCACATAAAATAAATTTTTAAATAATTCTTCAAAAAATATAAGCATTTAAGTACTTTTTCATTTTCATTTTGTGTTTAGAATCATTAAATTCAGCATTAGCTTTATTCACCACTAGCAAGTTTACTGTATCAATGCCACCACATTGAGACATAATTAAAACAAGAAGCCAATTAATTCAAGTTAATTATGTCCGTTTGAATGTACAGTAATGATGCCGTATCAAATATACCGACGTTAATTTTTAATCAAAATATTTACTAGTGCGTTTATACTTCTAGCAGTAGTTTTATTTACATTTATGCTAATACGCAGGCAAAATTATGCAAACTCAAAACAATCTTAATATCCTGTCTAATACATTATTCTCTAGTCTAATACATGATTGTAAATCTCACTGTCACTTTAATAACACATTTTTATACAATGACTTTCGTAGTACTTAAGTTAAAATATGTACCAGTTTATTTTCTAATTTCCTTTAAATTCGATACTCTTCGAAAATAAAACTATTAACACGATTCCATAACAGAGTATACTCATCTTAGTTAATTGTAGAAAGCGCTTTCTAAAATAATTCACCGTAAGAACTTACGTACAGTTTCACATTCCTATTCTTTGAACTTAGTATTTCATCTCCATTGTTCTGTGCTGGAGAGCAGAAATTTAACATTCACTCCACTAACATCAGAACCATTAACAATCATCCTTTCTTCTTGAACGTGGATCTTCCCTGCATCATGAAAAGCGGAAGGGAAGGGAAATTTCCTTTTGTTTTTGTTGTGAATGAAATCCTCATAAAGATAATTCAACTTTATTGTGACCTGCGCCGTTTGTTACCGCGCATTATGTGGATATTGCTCATAAAGTAAGAGAGGGCGAGCGCGCACATGAAGCCAGCGGCCCGGTCTGCGGCGAAGGGGGTGGGGGTAACGGACACTGCAACTGCAGCGCTAGAGAGAGGCTAAACTTCTAATTTGAGTGCAGCTTGCGGCCATAGCGTTCTCCAATTGCACTTCCCTGCGAGTGGCCGGAACTGCTCCTCTGCTGTCTGCGCCGTAATTCAGAGCGCCGCCGTCAGGAGCGCTGCTGCTGCAGCACGGCAGCTGCTGACATTTACTCTCTCGCCACTGCGTTTGAATTCATTCTGGCGCTAACTTTTTGCGCTTCTAAACTGCCGCAATGTCGGGATTGCTCCGTCGCTTCTGTCTTGTGGAGTTTAATGGAATATGTTGTGTAAATCACTGTGATTGTGACGTCGTTTTGATTATTCATGAAGAGTAGACTTCATGCTACGAACGCTAGAGTCTTGTAAATTGGTTGGGTATTTACTAAATGTTAATTACGCTCTAGTTCAACATTCATTTACATTTGCTTACAGATGTGGATATTTTATTCTTTTTACATATTTCATTTATTGTGTTCCTTTTCGGGTTTCAACGGAGCACCAATCATATTTTTTCTGAACATTCAGGGGATTTTTATTTGAGTTGAACAATAACAAACTTTTAAAATTATTTTTAGAATTGTCGTTATTGTGTACCATATAAAATATGTTTATTAATAATTTCTGTATTAGAGACACTATTTAGGTTCCAAAAATGATATAGCCAAATTATAGGAGTTAATATCTTCGACGAGGAAAGGAAAGGCACTCTTGCAGTAAATATGATTCAAGATCGTTCTAGGTTCTATACAGTTATGTTTTGTTTCAAAACCCTCGATACGATAACAAAACAATGAATCTGATAATTTTGTCATCACACATCACTCATATGATATTCAACACACATCACTGTTATTACCATTGTGTTTTTAAGTGTGCTGTAATTCTTGAATACTGTTTGCATATTTTAGAAATAACGATCGTAATATACTTGGTATATGTATTTTTATCATTTGCGTTAATTTGTTTTCTTATTCCCTCTTCTCTTAAAAGAAAAAAATATTTTTTTTCTTCGTGTAGTCCATCTCGTATGAAAAGCAACACCTTAATTTCCTTTCTAAGCACCGCCTACAGCATATTCCACAGAAAGCACGTAATTTCTCCCGGAGGAGTAAAAAACCCAGTATTCCAGTCGACCGGAAATTTCCTTTCTGGGCGGGACACTCATGTCACCTCGGTCACGAGAGAGAAAGAGAGGGAGGGAGGGAGGGAGGGAGAGAGAGGGAGGGAGGGAGGGAGGGAGGGAGAGAGAGGGAGGGAGGGAGGGAGGGAGACGGAGGGAGATAGAAAAAAAAGCTTTCCGCTCACAATCCGGCGAGGCGCCTCCTGGGCGAATCGGTGCCGTAAAATGGTCATAACTCTCCGACGCGTCGCCGGGGGCGGTGGGGCGGGGGTGGAGCAGGGGGCGGGGGCGGGGGCGGGGGCGGAGGCAGAGAGCTGCGCCGCACACCGCGGCGGCTTCGATTGCCACCGTCGCGTTATGTAAACACGTCCGCTTTACGGGCGGCTCTGCGTATGAGGTAATATCGCGCGACGCGCCTCACACATGAAGGAGCGCCCGCTCTACCGCCCAGGTGGAGGTGAAGCCTCCGGCGATAGCGGTGGAAATGATGGTTGCGGCGTGGCGGTCGCGGCCGCAGTTTTGGAGGAGGCGGTGGAGAGATGGGTGGGCAGACGTACAGTGACGGGAAGAGACAGACTGTTGCAACGATGAGCAGAAGTAGCGGTGAGAATTGCAGTGGAAAGCGTGTATGAAAAGCCGGTTGGAGCTAACAGTAGTGACAATGAGACACTGAGAAGACTGGAAATTGCATTTGTGGCACATGTGACGTTGTCAAAAGGGCTATACAACCAGTGAGAATCAGACTTGATATTGATCAATGTGAGCTTAGTTTTCCGTTTACCTCGTGAATTCGATGTGGCAGCTCTGACGGAGGGCGATACTCCACTTGTAGGCGATTTCCTTAAGAGTATATACGGCTGGTGGCGTGGGTGTTGGTGGCGGCATGGTTGTACGTGGCGGGGTGGGTGTTGGTGGTGGCGTGGGTGTTGGTGGCGACGTGGGTGTCGGTGGCGGCGTGGGTGTCGGTGGCGACGTGGGTGTCGGTGGCGGCGTGGGTGTCGGTGGTGGCGTGGGTGTCGGTGGCGACGTGGGTGTCGGTGGCGGCGTGGGTGTCGGTGGCGGCGTGGGTGTCGGTGGCGGCGTGGGTGTCGGTGGCGGCGTGGGTGTCGGTGGCGGCGTGGGTGTCGGTGGCGGCGTGGGTGTCGGTGGCGACGTGGGTGTCGGTGGCGGCGTGGGTGTCGGTGGCGGCGTGGGTGTCGGTGGCGGCGTGGGTGTCGGTGGCGGCGTGGGTGTCGGTGGCGGCGTGGGTGTCGGTGGCGGCGTGGGTGTCGGTGGCGGCGTGGGTGTCGGTGGCGGCGTAGGTGTCGGTGGCGGCGTGGGGGTCGGTGGTGGCGTGGGGGTCGGTGGCGACGTGGGTGTCGGTGGTGGCGTGGGTGTCGGTGGCGACGTGGGTGTCGGTGGCGGCGTGGGTGTCGGTGGCGGCGTGGGAATCGGTGGTGGCGTGGGTGTCGGTGGCGACGTGGGTGTCGGTGGCGACGTAGGTGTCGGTGGCGGCGTGGGTGTCGGTGGTGGCGTGGGTGTCGGTGGCGACGTGGCTGTCGGTGGCGACGTGGGTGTCGGTGGCGGCGTGGGTGTCGGTGGTGGCGTGGGTGTCGGTGGCGACGTGGGTGTCGGTGGCGGCGTGGGTGTCGGTGGTGGCGTGGGTGTCGGTGGCGACGTGGGTGTCGGTGGCGACGAGGGTGTCGGTGGCGGCGTGGGTGTCGGTGGTGGCGTGGGTGTCGGTGGCGACGTGGGTGTCGGTGGTGGCGTGGGTGTCGGTGGCGACGTGGGTGTCGGTGGCGACGTGGGTGTCGGTGGCGGCGTGGGTGTCGGTGGTGGCGTGGGTGTCGGTGGCGGCGTGGGTGTCGGTGGCGGCGTGGGTGTCGGTGGCGGCGTGGGTGTCGGTGGCGGCGTGGGTGTCGGTGGCGGCGTGGGTGTCGGTGGCGGCGTGGGTGTCGGTGGCGGCGTGGGTGTCGGTGGCGGCGTGGGTGTCGGTGGTGGCGTGGGTGTCGGTGGCGACGTGGGTGTCGGTGGCGACGTGGGTGTCGGTGGCGACGTGGGTGTCGGTGGTGGCGTGGGTGTCGGTGGCGACGTGGGTGTCGGTGGCGACGTGGGTGTCGGTGGCGGCGTGGGTGTCGGTGGTGGCGTGGGTGTCGGTGGCGACGTGGGTGTCGGTGGCGGCGTGGGTGTCGGTGGCGGCGTGGGTGTCGGTGGTGGCGTGGGTGTCGGTGGCGACGTGGGTGTCGGTGGCGACGTGGGTGTCGGTGGCGACGTGGGTGTCGGTGGTGGCGTGGGTGTCGGTGGCGACGTGGGTGTCGGTGGTGGCGTGGGTGTCGGTGGCGGCGTGGGTGTCGGTGGTGGCGTGGGTGTCGGTGGCGACGTGGGTGTCGGTGGCGGCGTGGGTGTCGGTGGTGGCGTGGGTGTCGGTGGCGACGTGGGTGTCGGTGGCGACGTGGGTGTCGGTGGCGACGTGGGTGTCGGTGGTGGCGTGGGTGTCGGTGGCGACGTGGGTGTCGG
Source organism: Gryllus longicercus (assembly GCA_038098605.1). Classification (NCBI taxonomy): domain Eukaryota; kingdom Metazoa; phylum Arthropoda; class Insecta; order Orthoptera; family Gryllidae; genus Gryllus; species Gryllus longicercus. Next base: position 12,706 of record JAZDUA010001482.1, on the reverse strand, counting down.
TGGCGGCGTGGGTGTCGGTGGTGGCGTGGGGGTCGGTGGCGGCGTGGGTGTCGGTGGTGGCGTGGGGGTCGGTGGCGGCGTGGGTGTCGGTGGCGGCGTGGGTGTTGGTGGAGGCGTTGGGGTCGGCGTAGGCGCTGGCGTCTGTGATCGCGGGGCGACGCGGCGCGTAGAGGGAGGTGGCGCCGCCTTTTTGGCTGTCACCGGCGACGACGCGAAAAGAAGTTATTCGCGCGGCCCGGCGAGGTCGCGAATATTTTTGGGATTTCGCCATGGCCCCCGCCCCCGCCTTTTGGGAGTGACGCTGGCGCCTCGCGGATTAGGCGTCGCCCGCGCGCGCCCTCGGAGCTGCTCTGAGGCGGGAGGCGTCGCGGCGCCCGGCGCCCGGCGCACGGCGGCGTCGACAGCTGTGCAGGCGTGTTGTGGAACGCAGTCGCAGAAATCTGCTGTATCCGCTTTGATTGAGAACTGGGACCAGTGTCAGAAAATAATGCTAGAATCAATTGTTCTTACAAATCATAGCTCACTATTAAAAAAATGATCAGTTTCGATGTGTCATTAGAATTATTTCGTTAGTTCCCATTAACTATAATTAACATCAGTCTGAAACGTTTTGCAGGATGCATTGTAAAGTGTTAACGAAAGTGAGGATATATTTGAATTTTTACGAAGTGAATAAGACGAACAATATTTATATTGTAACTTCTTATTTCAATACTGGATTGGATATAAAACTGGGCATAACGGCGACGTTTCATAACTTTCCAATCTCGTGTTGTAATAATATATGATACACTAAATTACTATTATAATTCTTGCTACATGAAAATATTTTTTATCTTAAATTCCATTTTATCCTGATGAAATATGGTAATATTAAAGACCTCCGTACTGGCATAACACTACGTGGGAGTACTTAAATTTATCATCTGACTTACTTTTATATTTCTTATACTTCTGAGTCCATTTGCTGTACTGAAATCAAAGAACGCGTAAAGTATACAGTGGCAGATCCCTTTTGTATACCCAGGAATAGGCAAAATTGCATTCACTAACCACCCGAACTACTCATTTAATTGTGTATTTTGAAAGTTGTTAATAAAGATAATATTGTAGTTATAATCTGGTATCCCGTTTCGAGAAGAAATAATCATATTCGTTGAAACATGTTCAACAAGATGTCAAAACAGAAGTGTTGTATGAGGTATAGTTTCAGTTTTGGGATACATACGTTTGGCGGTTGATTTCTAGTAAAATCCTTCCTTAAATATTGGGTACGGACTTAAGACATTGTTTTTTTAATTCAGGAACTGAAATTGTGCCAAAGTATACGAAAAACCATTGAAATTACTTTTCATGCAAATGTTTTAATACATACCGTGAATCATTTGCCGAAGCACATGTGACTAATTAAAATCGTTTTAATTATGTTTCTGGTAATTAATTCCCGGCTTCATACGTCTCGAATATCTGAAATATAATTTTTGTTCCTGTTCCGCTCTGCCATTGTTGCAGTAAAGGTATTATGTGAATATAAGACTTTGAGCCATATATACATTTGTTACAGAAATTAATCAAGTTGATGCACGAAATTAAAGTTATAAAACTGAAAAACCGACCTCATATTCCAGCTGGAAGATATTTCTTTATGTTCGGGACACGACTTGCAAGTCTTAATAATATCTAGAAAAATATACCTAACAAAAACCAAAAGAACAAAATTCATTTACGAATGGACATGGCAGCATATTATTTCGAACTTAACGGTATTTGTGCGCAGCTGACTATTAACTAATGAGAATATTGATTTCTCATTTTCAAACTTACATTTGTGAAACGGAACAGCGTTCCTTAATATTTCATCCATTTGATGACCATCCCATTCAATTTCTCTCCTCCTGTATTCAATACCATTTCTACGAAGCATCACAAAAATTCCCTTTCGCGGAGTCTTGAAAGATTCGCTTTTGAAAGCAAGGCGAGCAAAAAATCGAAATTACATAGGAAAGATACACGCTTCCAATGGGACTAGCGGCTTTCGGAGTTTGTAAGAACAAACTTCTACTGCGGCGAAACTCCGAACGTAGGTTCCGAAGTTGGGCGCCAGAGTCGCTGGGGGCGGGGGTGAGGAGGTGGGGGGGGTGTTCCGATAGCTGCCCTAATCTTATGGTAATCCCGTTAAAACCGATAAGGCTCGCCGCTCGCCCGCCATTTTGTTCATCGGACCGCGACGCAAACGCCTTAATTGGTTTATGCGCGTCGACAGCGTCTCTTTAACCGAGTGTTTCGCCTTCGCCTCGATGGATGCCGACTCCGACCATCTATTGTCTTCAGGCGTTCGCCGCCGAACGTAGTAGAGGTGCGTTCTCGCGTAACAACGGCCGAAGTGACTCAGGGCATCAACGGATATCACTGCAGTCCCTCTGACCGGGAGGTCCTACGTATCTACTCCCGATTGTGTCAGGGTTTTCGACACTAGCTTGTCAACTAGTTCGATGTCTGGTGGAGAATTCTATCGGTCGGCTGCACTGATCGGTAGTTGTATATGGTTGCTCCGATGAACACAGAAAGAATGCCTTAAAACATCGGGCCACGGACCTCGGGCTAGCTTTCCTTGTCATCATCAACATGCACTAGATTTTTACTGGTCGGGAGCTGAGAACATGTCCCGGCTGGGGCAGTGCCCCGCTGGTAGGAGATACCTGGTTGAGGGGAAAACCCCGCTAGCACACGGTAGCTCGGTGCTGAATCTCGCCATCCACCGGCTGAAGACTACCACCACCTCCCGAGAAAAGAAACATGCACTACACTTACGGGTCTAATGACGCTAGTAGTCGACACGCCCCTAACTACGCCATGTCGCCACGTCTAACAACCATGTCGTCTAAAACTACGATAATGAAAGGAATCCTGATATGAGGATGGAAATAAAACTGGATGCTAACTTACAAGAACAGTAACACCTTTTTTACACAATTTACGGATATTTATTTCGATATTTAAAAGTCATCTTAAAGTTTTATCATTCAAGGCGTCATTAGCAACTTTCTTGAGCTTTAAGAAACATTCTCTAATATTTACGCCATTTTCATCATTAACATCCTGATTGCAACGTGGTCTTATTACACATCACCTTGAATGTAAATAAGAAATAAATTTAATAATTTTGCAAGCAATACTTCGAATGATTACGATCACCACATGTTTGCTTCTTTCAAATACTCGTAAATATACGAATATATGGCAAACTAAAAGGATTCTTGTATCAACTCCTTGTTAAATTCTCATTCAAAAGATGAGTTTAATTCTTTATTGAAATATTAAACTTTAAAAAGTATATTTCGCTCTGAAAGAGCATGATAGACCTAATTAAAAAAACGACAATAACTTGTATTTAAATAATTACTACTAAATAGCATTTTATACATGCATTTTTTGGCAGCGTAAACAATATGAATGGTATTAAGTGGATTTTTTTTCGTTAATTGGCCGACTAGGACCACGCATGCAAGCATCCTGCATTTACCGTGGCTCAGTTTTTATTTATTATCGCGGTGGCAGGTGCTTGCAACAACTTTTTGGGGGGACCAGCATTTTTAGCTGGATCCGATTTTTATCCCCCACGGTTGTTAGCCCTGGGGGTATGAAAGATGAAATGATGATATGATGATAATGGGGGTGAAAGGACAACACATACAGACATACACAAACTTACACAAATACACCCATGCCAGAGGCGGGACTCGAACCCGCGATCTTCTGGTCCGAAACCACTCCGGCACTACTGCCTTAGCGATCTCGGCCATCTGATCGGCATTAAGTGGATTATTATATAACAAATTACAATTTGTTTAGAAGTAATTAAAGGAGTTGCTAACGTTCTTGTTTTAGACGTAATTATTCCACCAGAAGAACATTAGGATTAAACGTATTGTTTCCACCAACGTTGACACTCTGTTGGTTATAACTCGATTTCCAACTCCGTCAGCCGTTCCGATATCGAATCGCGTGCCCTTAGTCACGTTTCCGGTATTTATTTCGGGCGATGTCTCTCGCCGCCCTTCACCAACTTCTCCCGACGCAGCGGCGCACGGGCGAACTCGCGGCAAACACTTGAGCCAGCGAGCCATAGCGGCGTTCCTTCACGCTCCCTCGGCCATCAAACGGCAGTTATCCGCCCCCGCATAAAGTTGCACAATGGCGCTTCCCGTTTCCCCCTCTTCGGAATCTTCCTGTAGCGCGCGTGCGGCCGCGAGCGCCCTCTGCCGACCTCGCGACGAAGCAGCCGTCGCTGCTCTGCTGGGGTTCACAGCTGGAGCAGCTGTCCAATTGTTGAACGCGACGCCCGTCTTATACCGTTCAGCTCGCTTATCTCCGTTTGTTGTTTAATGTCTTACCCAACTTTCTGCTCTATAATTTTGGTATTTTTTTGCCGTTTTATATTTTCTTTCTGTTTTTATCAGTTGATTTTCCTTGACGAGGAAGTTCTTCCTAAGTCTACAATTAATTCGTGTAGAAAACTCTTAATAAATTTAGACACCTCTTCATAGTGTACTTTTCAATGTCGTAAAGATTCTGCTTTAAGAAACGTACGTTTTAGTACTTTTCGTACAGAAACAGTTACTATGTGTAATATTGGAAAGCATGCGGAGAAGCACACTAATACAAAACATACAACTTCTTTTAAAGGAATTAACATAGGAATGGAAGTACTGAAGGTGGAAGCTAGTTGTTGAGTCCTAATGAAGTCTAACGTCGCAAAATTCAAGCCCCGAAAGAAAGGAAAGCGTAAACTATACGCGTATTGCGTAGTATTTCTGCCTTGATAATTTTTTCTTCTTTATCTCGTGACATACAGACTTGTATTTTATTCAACGTAAAAGAATGGATAAATAGTTGTGCTACGAGAACACACATTTGCTAGCTTTATTTCTAACTTACATAATAAATCTTGGAACAAGAATTATCCACTATTTTGGTATTACGGTTTCACAAAACATTTTTTTTCGTCGAAAAATCGTCGTTTTTGTTGCAGCAAAACAATACTTAATATTTAGCAATTTGTTTGCAAAAAAGTAAGACTGCGTATCAGCTATCTAATAAAGGAATTAAGTAGATAATTTCTTAAATAAAACAGCGCAAAGTTTTGTTCACATTCTACTTAAAGCTTAAATTATTTTATATTTCTACATACAGAGCAACAATATTTTTCGGTACTTCGAGCCTTCTCAGATGAAAATATAAGTGCACAAAATTATAATTGTATTATATTATGTTATTATTTCGTACAAAATTTGATGACTTTTGTTTAGTTTGCACCGTATCACAATTCGATTCATTGCGCGTTGAACGTGTTCAGACGACACCAAGATGTGTGCAGGTGTCCGTGTAAGGGGTGAGGAATGTTGAAGGAGGAGCGGCCGTGACGTCACGAAGTTCAAGTTCGTCCCGTGTGGGCGCGTTCTCAGTATTCTTCCCTGCCTCTGACCGCTGCCCGGCTTTCCGCCCCGATTCCCTTGAACGAAATCCCGACCGCAACTCGTGGATGGACAAACGAGGTCCCGGGCGCGCGACCGGCAGGAGGCGGCGGCCGGACCAATGGAACCGGAGCGGTGAGTGGAACGGGGTGGAAGGGGAGAGGGACGCCGGGCCGGCGGGGGCGGCGAGAGGGGCAGCAGGGCGGCTAGGGTGGTTGGAGGTGGAGGGGCGGCGGGGCGGCGGGGCGGCGGGGCGGCGGGGGCGGCGGGGGCGGGCGGGGGCGGCGGGGCGACGGGGCGACGGGGCGACTGGGCGTTGGGGCGGCCGGGGCGGTGAGGCGGCGGCAACGACGGGGCGACGGGGGGCGACGACGCGACGGGGAGGTGGGACCTGCGGTGATGGGGGGGGGGCAGCGGGAGCAGTGAGGGCGATGGGGATGGTGGGGGCGGGCAAGGCGGTAGGGGGTGGCGGGACCGCCGGGGAGACTAGGGTAGCGGGGGGTGGCTAGGGTGGTGTGGGCAGCAGGGGCAAGTGGGGGCCGTGGGAGCGGCGGGGGGCGGCGAGGGTGGCGGCAGCGACGGGGGTGGCGAGGGCGACGGGGCGAATGGGAGATGGGCTGCAGGTGTGTGTGGGGCAGAGGGGGCGGTGGGGGGGGTGGCGGGGCGGCAAGGCGGCGGGGGTCGACGGGACCGCGGGGGGTGACTAGAGTAGCGGGGTCGGCTAGGGTGGCGGGGGTGGCTCGGGCGGCGGGGGGAGGGGTAGGCTGGCGGGGGGACCGACAGGGGCGTCGGGGATTTCTGGGCAACGGGTCGGCGGGGTGACGGGGCGACGGGGAGGTAAGGCTGCGGGCAATGTAGCGGCGTGGGCTGCGGGGTTTTCTATAGCGGTGGGGGGCGGTCGAATGGAACCTGAGAGCGGAGGGGGGAACGGAGCCGGAGCGGGGGCGGAGGGCAGAGATCTCCGGAGCGGGGGACAGCGGGACAAGGGCTGCAGCTAACGACAGCGCACCTGCGGGCCGTCCCCGGCGCGGCGCCGGCGTTTACAGCTGCTTTACGACCTCGCCAGCAGGGGCGGGCCGGGCGCTCGGGGAATCCCCCCTCGGGTAATCGCTCTGGAATATCGCCGGCCGCCGCCGCCGCCGCCACCGGCGCCTTCCCGGAAGCGAACCCACTGCGCTCGCCTTGCTGACTGCCCCCGCTCCCTTTGCGTTTCGACTTCGGCGAAACGGACGCGTCCAGTGGGATATAAGACGCTTTTGATGGAAGCTTGCATGCGTGATGGCGAGTGGGTTGGTGAAATTGCTAGGTGCAATAGGAAGCTTAAAATTTTGCGGTACTGTTGAAGTTCTGAGGTTTAAATTTCAAGGTAATCGAATAATTAAGATCGGCGGCTCACGATTCGGTATTTGCTTCAAACCGATTGTGAATTTCTAACCTTCTCTAGGTGCATTTCTGGTAGTTTCTTATTGCACGAACTAACGACTTGATAATGCAGTAATATAGCAGACATATTACCTTTAAGAAATGCTTTCGATCGTAAACCCTATCGCAGATAAGTGCGTCTGGTGAAAATGCTTAGATTTGCAACAGAAAAATCATTAATGATGAATTCTACAAGACAAAATGAGTAGCATAAACGGACAATTTTAAATAGAATATTCAGTTTACATACACAAACGACAGAAACAATCATAATAATTATAAACATAACTGATCCTACACACTTGTCAATACATATGTGAGTAATATGAAATAGAAATATACTAGAGATCTGCGGCAGTAAAAATGCTGCTGAACAAATATACACAAAGTAGTTTTCTAAAAAGTAACCAGCGCACGAATTGCGCAAGGATAAAAAAATGCTTTCGTAAGCCATTAAAACAAATTAAATATTTTAAGAAAAAAAGCCGTCATGAATAGTACATTAGCACTATACGATACATACTGATAAAGAGTTCAACAATTGTTTACATTGCAAAAATATAAATAAAGTTTCTAGTCCATAATGCAACATGCAAAAAACAAATATTTCATAACTGAAGGCTTTCTCTTAGGAGACTTGTTGTCACATGATGTCAACTGTGACTGAAGCAGTAAAGCACTGTGTATGAGAATTCAGTCTGTACGCGCAGATTCGAATACCCGGAAAAAAGCACTATGAAATATTTATCTCTTTCAAACAAAATCGAAACTTTTTTCCTCGAGTCCCCTGATATCTGACAATACCATAGACACCTCCCAAATTACTGCCATCTGCATGGTTGTCCATCAATTCCTTGTTGTATTAAAAATTAATAATATATATTCGCATTTTTCCATCCGTTTCTCGGTATAAAAAGAAACATAGAGACGTCTTTAAATGTCGGGAGCTACATAGATTTTTTTCAATTGCTCGCGCTTTGGAAATTACTAATTTGGCACCAAATGTGTTTGCAATCGCGTGTGTTAATGACGACAGATGTAATGGCAAAAGGACGTGGGGCGTGCACTAGGTCCATCCCGGGCGGTGCACAACGCCGCTTTTCCCCCGCAGCCGCAGCTCCGCCCGCTTCCTCCGCATTTCTCCGCTGACAGCAATTGCCTCTCGGGCGCCCTCGTCCTCACTTCTCGTCCTCGGCCCTCGCCGCCGTCCCCGCCCCCACCGCCTCCTCGCCTCGGGCCCCTCGAGCGCCGGCCCCGCAGCCAATTACCCACTCGACTCGCGCGCAATTATTTTCTGTTGTCTCGCGCTCGCTTCCTTTTGAATCCCGCGGCGCGAGGGCGAGCGCCAGCGCAAATGGACGCCGGCGACGGCTTCGCCACCGGCGCCCGCTGCGTTTGGCACTGCCATGACATAGACGATGTTGTAGCGGCCGCAGCCAACGCAAGGCTGTCATCTCCGGGGTTCTTAACGTGTGTGCTACCCACCGCTGCAATTGACACACCTCCGATTCACACTAGAACACCCACCAACTCTTCGTACTCCCCCGTACGGCTCACACTTGCCTCTGCTCCTGCCGCGATTCCTGATACCGCTTTTAATCTCTGTTCCTAACGCCGTCCCCCACTACCTGCCTCCGGCACTGGCTCCGACACTGGCTTCCGACACTGGCTCCGACCACTGGCTCCGACACTGGCTCCTACACTGGCTCCTACACTGGCTCCTACACTGCTCCGACACTGGCTCCGACACTGGCTCCGACACTGGCTCCGACACTGGCTCCGACACTGGCTCCGACACTGGCTCCGACACTGGCTCCGACACTGGCTCCGACACTGGCTCCGACACTGGCTCCGACACTGGCTCCGACACTGGCTCCGACACTGGCTCCGACACTGGCTCCGACACTGGCTCCGACACTGGCTCCGACACTGGCTACGTCACTGGCTCCGACACTGGCTCCGACACTGGCTCCGACACTGGCTTCCGACAACTGGCTCCGACACTGGCTCCGACACTGGCTCCGACACTGCTCCGACACTGGCTCCGACACTGGCTCCGACACTGGCTCCGACCTCTGCCTCCGACTCTGCCTCCGACTCTGCCTCCGACTCTGCCTCCGACTCTGCCTCCGACTCTGCCTCCGACTCTGCTCCGACTCTGCCTCCGACTCTGCTCCGACTCTGCCTCCGACTCTGCCTCCGACTCTGCCTCCGACTCTGCCTCCGACTCTGCCTCCGACTCTGCCTCCGACTCTGCCTCCGACTCTGCCTCCGACTCTGCCTCCGACTCTGCCTCCGACTCTGCCTCCGACTCTGCCTCCGACTCTGCCTCCGGACTCTGCCTCCGACTCTGTTTCTAACACAGTTTCCGACACAACCTCCGACACAGTCTCCAAACACTGACTCCAACACTGCTTCCGACGTTGCCTCGAACACTGCCAGTATTGGTTACAACCAAAGCTCCTGCCTCCGCCACTCCTGCCACACCTGCGAGTTTCAACTTCTGCCATCCCACAACTCAGGACCACCGCTGAGTAAACGCTGTAAACGAACATACAATCAGAATTACCGCCATCGTCATTTGTTAACTACCCAACCTCAACCACTACCATGCTAATCATAATTTTCAATGGTTATCGTCACAGCTCCTACCATCGCCATTTCCATCATCATTACTCTCACAAGCTGTCACAAACAACATCTGGAAAATAATGACTACCATTATTAGCACCACTTTTACGTCTACTCAATTTACCACCAAGGCTATAATGAGATGCGCATTCTCCCTCGTTACACTATATACAACATTTCATACCACCAACTTTCATCACTTCTTAGAACACACCAACATCAGCGTTGTCGTTTACTGCCTCCTTATAGGTCCAACATTGAAACAGTTAGTCAATTACCTCTAATTTTGTTCCGTCCCCGTCAATGCTACTCGCTACATCGCTCCACGTTTTTATTTTGTTTCGTTGCATAAACTCAAAACAAAACCAGCAGCAAAACAGCATGGATGTCTTTGTTTTCAAACGACAAGTTCTGCTAATCTCAGGGACGCAGGATAGGCGATTTGTAACTGTATCTGCTTCCAGATCCATCTGTAAAGACATTGCCGCCCCGAATTCGCGCGTTCATCGCGGAACCGTTGGCTCGGTGTGAGAGGCAGTGGGGCGCTGCAGTGGAAAGCGAGCGCGTCGGTTCCGGCGCCTGCGGATTAATTGCGAGGTGCGTTTTTACCGCGGTAATATCATTACGCGAAAATCCTGCAGCTAAGCCCCCGCTGTGTCGAGGCTATTTTAATTCCCCTTTTCAAGAGCAGGAGGCCGGCGTTGTTAAATGCTTTTCGATGCTGTTTTTCGCATTTCGGGAGCGGCTTCTGGGGTTGATATCCGCGCGAAATATTTAAAGCTGTTATTACGAAATTCTCCGCTCGCAGTGCTCTGGACGATGGCGGTGAATGGTTGGAAAATTATTAAAATGTTAAGACCTCAAACTTTCTTTTACAATTCGCGAGTTTAAGGTTACACATACACTATTCGCTTTGTGCGATATTTCAACATTTTATTAAGAGTACTGGAAGAGATGATTGGTCAGATATGTCTTCCACGACACGACTTATTTTTATGAATAAATGTTTTCATAGGTTTCTATTTATAATGGTCTGTGTTACGCTTGAACCTGGACAATTCTATCTTAAAATTCCAAATGTATAAAATGCTGTCTAAAGGTGGAGTGATCCAGCTGTTCACTTTTCTCGCGTTTTTTTAGTTAAAAAACTTGTAATTACTCATTTATTAAAATTCGAGGAAGTTGGTAGACATGGTGATGTCAGTAATAATATTTAACGTTTCTATTAAGTCACAGAAAAAGATACACGTATGTGGCGTTGCTTAAACAGGAAACGAAGGAGAGGTGACTGAGAGGAAAACGAAAACTCACAACCCCGAAGCAACCGCACACGTAAACGATACTCGGGAAATTGAAACGGCATTGTGTGCGTATTCGCTCTACACGGCCACACACAAAACGCAAATTTCCATCGAAATCTCCGCGCGTTCGCCGCTTTTTGCACGCCTCCCGCGCGCCGCGCTCGCGCACAGAACGCCAACGGCGGCAAAAAGGACAGCGGCGCCGCGCTCGAAGCGCCTGTCAACCGGCTTCATCCCGGCGCACCGCGTCGGCGCGCGTCGCTCGCTTTGCCACTCGCGGACCCCCCGGCCCACCGCCCCCGCCCAGCCCCGCCTTGCCCCGTCCCGCCCAGCCCCGCCCCGCCCAGCCCCGCCCAGCCCCGCCCAGCCCCGCCCAGCCCCGCCAGCCCGACCAGCCCGCCCCGCCCATCCCCGCCCACCCCCCGCCCCGCCGCCCGCCCAGCCCCCCCGCCCATCCCCCCAGCCCCGCCCAGCCCCGCCCCGCCCAGCCCCCGCACAGCCCCGCCCAGCCCCGCACAGCCCCGCCCAACCCCGCCCCACCCCCCCACCCTGCCCCGCCCCAGCCCCCGCCCTGCCCCCGCCCCCCCCCGCCCCGCCCAACACCCGCCCAGCGTTGCCTAGCCCCGCCCCGCCCCGCCCAGCCGCGCCCCGCCACGCAACGCACTGCGCCGCCCTATTCCGCCCCGTCCCTCTCCGTATCGCGTCGCCCCCGGACGGCACCGGCTCCGCAACGCAACAGCACTTCCGCCGCCCCGAACCGCCCGGTCCTTGCACCGTGCCCGGCCAGCCTCGCTCCACCCGCACACCTCACCGCCACCGTACCACCCCGAACCGACTCCGGCCAGCCCCGCCACTCATCTCTCCGCCACGCCGCCTCCTGGCGCAGACCCCGCTCCCTCTGTCACGTCTTCTACCTCCTGCGTCGCACTCCCTGGACTTTCATCCCCGTCCCTTCATCTCCGTCCCTTCATCCCCGTCCCTTCATCCTGTTCCTTGCCCTATTTCTTCGTTCCATCGTCCCCGTCCCATCGTCCCCGTCCCAACCGTCATCGTCCCAAATCCATCCCATCGCCGCCGCCGGCGCAGCGGGTGACGTGCGTGTGTGGGCGCGGCGCGACGTGCGCGCAGCCGCTCTCCGCAAAGTCCTCATTCGCCGTTGTCGCATCCAAAACCCTCGCTCCAGCGATTCTTGTATGTGGGTCAGCGACGCACTCCGCTATGGCATCCACACTGACGTCGCTTCGAAATTCGCCATTGTTCCATCTATCGACGCACTCAAAGTGCACCCGCACCCGCACCGCACGCGTATGTGGGGACGGTTCATCAGTACTCATGTATTGACGTGTTTAGAAATTATCTTTTTTTCGTCGCCTTTGAGGTACCATCTAGGTCCAAGAACTCCATGGAGCGTGTATATGAAAGCTCTCGGCTAAGAGTGACCTTCATTCACTCAATACTCACATTGCAGGGATATGCTTACATTAAGTGTCACTACAACTAATTGCATCCGTGCGCAGTGTTTGGAATGTGCAGAGGGATCATCAAAGCTCCTTTTTGGCATTTATTTTGCTTTACTATTTCCTCTATTTTTTGAAACATTGTTATTTTGTCCAAAAGTGGTATAACAATAGTGACGTCATGGTTTGTGAGCTATTGTCACATGAAAGAGGTTATCAGTAATCTTGGTAAATTTGACTGGCTTTTGCCTCTAATTTACTCTTTCCGTGTATTTATTTAAGAACTCGGTTATAAGTCTGACAAAATAATTAATAAATAAAGAAGACTATAATTATCGCCACATGAAGTTGCCTTTGTAACATGAGATGCCATGATGTGTGTATTTACGACTTAATTTCTAGACATTCACAGCAGCATAAA